>CAJQUW010006498.1:0-120268 GCA_907163375.1 Prostheceraeus crozeri | reverse complement strand
AGAAATGATAACAGATTTTAGAGGACAACGGAATTGCTGGCCACGTGAATCACATTGGACTTGTGCGACGGTCACGTGAAAGTGTCAACACAGCGTAGATCGACCGTGTTCGTGCGGTACTTGCGTCAACATCCTCGTCTTAGAAAATAGGCCAGTTTGGCGTATGTCGTTCCCCCTCCAGGTGGAGGTACCCGCCCCGTTCTTTGGATGGGAGGGATCGAAATGGGTTACGCTTTCCCGAGTGTCCGTCTGTTAACGTGCTGCCACCATTGGGCTTTTTCCTAGCTATTTCTCCGTTGGTCGTGGAGAAATAACCCCTTCTTCTGTGTTTTTCTTAACGGCCACTTTCTTTCATCCCATTTCCCTCGGCTTCTCACTCTTCTCCTGCTCTTCATGTTGGGAATCGATTGTAATCCTGGTCCGTCATCTCGCCACCCTCCTAGCTGCCCATGCGGAATCTGTCAAGAGAAGTGCTGGTTACACCGGACGCTGTGTTCATTGCTCGGCATGTTAACTTTGTATTCATCTTCGCCTCTTACCACCCGTCCCTTCAACACCCTGTCCAGGCGTCACCAATCTGTCTGTCCGACCTGCATTCCTACTAACTTTCGTTTTCCTTCATTACGGCAGCTCTTTCTGCCTCACTTCCCTCTTACACCTCGTTACACTCATAACAACACGTTAAAAATGAGTTTAGCCTTAATATCATGAAACTGACATTAATAATATCATGAGGTGGGTTGGCTAATCATGAACACATGGGAATTGGGTATGTATCTAAGCGGTCCAACTCGTTTTGGGATTTGATGGATTTTTCGTCAGCAGCGGAGGAAATATCAAAAACTGGAATGGGAACACTGGTTGAGGGCTGACCCAATGTTGCGAGGTGTGTGGACATCGCAGACACCAACGTTGTTCGACGTTCAGGTACTAAACCTTGACACTGAATCTCGCAATAACCGCAACTCCACACAGATCCTTGCAATAGCCGAAAGACAAAAGAAGTCGACATACAAAGACGCGTGTGATTTCAGAAGATGCGACTTTACTCCGCTAATATTCTCTTGCGGCGGAGATTTTGGGTTACAAGAAAATCCTTTTTAAAATTGCTAACTGAAAGACTTGAAAACAAATGGGACGGAAATTATCAGAACATTCGTTCATTCATTCACACAAATTCTTTATAAGAACCTCAAGTCACTGCTTGCGAGGTTCCCTCATTAGTTGTAGAAGTCACATTGGTTTGAATGATGCTCATGGAATCCCAACGTTCTTTCATCACGAAGACTAATTTCTTTCACTTCCTTGCTTGTTGTCGAATTATTTCTCTTATCCGATTAACTTAGTGTTTTATACAAGATTTTGTAAGTTCCTCAAACTTGTAAATATACAGGGTGTTCCTTACTTACATGTGTTTTCTTTCATCCTGTCTGAAAAGAAGAGGAACGCACCGGGTTGAAATGGTGAGATCCACTGATTTGCAGTAGCCATGGTGATGTCCGTTGTCGCCCTCTTTTTGTCTGTCGGACTACAAAGCGGTGATGTGATCGTGTTAGTCTTTGTGGATCATTCATACGTAGGAGTATAGAGCATTCTTCTCTTTTGTATCTCGGCTTGTGAAGTTTGACTTAACTCAGCTCACCATCTGATATCTGGAAATGCTTTGAACCTTCATGCTTTCTTATCCCTGCTCCTTATTTTACATCGATGATAATTTTGAAAATATTAGCACTTTATTAGGCTAATGATGCTGCTGTTGATGGTACAAAATTTTTTCACTCAGCAGTTCGTCCTCTGCTGGATCTTCCTTGGACATTTAGTTAACGAATGTGGTGGTGTAACTGAATTGGCAATGCACCACTTGTCGATGTGGAAGTCTTGAAGGTCATTGGTTCGAGTCTATTCGCATTAGGAAGTGTCGCCGCTCTCACTGTGTGTTAAATGTCTCAATCTCTAGTGTCACCAGGGCATTGCTGTCCCATCCCTTGGGAAATGGGAAGGGTGAAGTAAAAGATTAGGAATAGATTGAATCGAGTACATTGTTTGTATTGATCTATTCACTTAAGTGGGAAAATTTCTAAATCATGTTTTGAGATTTCAAGTTACCTCTGTCGATTGCATATGCATTTTTGTCTACTTTTCGTTTCAGATTGGATATCGGTGAATTCGCAGCAGTCTGAAGTGAATATTTTTGAGTGAATAGCCGTTTTGAGTAGCAGAGATATTGCTCGCATCGAACGAAGCAGTTTCTGGTAACTGGAAGACTGATTGAATATTTGATTGGTCGTGGAATTGACAATATCAGAGAGTCCACATCAATCAATAGTTGATCTTTGTGATGACCGGGGAAGTTTGACAGATCTTCTTGTTATTATATCCTTTTTGGTAATAGCATGTCCTCTAAATGTAAAAAGTCAATGTCAAGTTGTACAAGTGACGTTGCCGACCAGCAGTTTGGCAATGTAGGAGAGAGGACATTTCGATGTAGCTATTGCTCTAAATCATTCTTCACGAAGAGTAGTAAAGTCTTGCACGAAACAAAATGTTCATGTCAGAGATAAGTCCTATCAGTGTCATAATTGCTCTAAGTCTTTCTTCAGAAAGAGTGATAAAGACATTCACGAACAAAATGTTCATGTCAGAGATAAGTCTTATCAGTGTCAATATTGCCCTAAATTTTTCTTCCGAAGTGATGTTAAAGTCCGTCACGAAAAAATGTTCATTTGAGAGAGAAACCATTTCAATGTAGATATTGTCATAGATTCTTCTCCTATCGGACATCTCAGGTCCGTGTCGGATTTGTTGTCAGAAGCCGTGCTCTGATTCCTCTGTAAATGATGATTTGGTCTCCACTTTAGTGAGATTTGGCAGTATTTTATCATTACCTCTGAATGTGCCGATAAATACAGATTGCTTAGAATAGAATGATTTTCTTTCTCATCTTCATGTACGAGGACAAGGTTTGGCATTTGCATGGTCAAAACGTCGTGCACAGGGTGTTTCAATTGATCTGGCTGATTTTTGAGACGAGTTTTAGCATGTGTAAGAAGATGACAACAGTAATGGTTCTTTAACCGGACCAGGACAAGCATTTTTTAAAAATATCAAGTACTTTTTTTACCTCTAAAATCACCAATTTACGGGCCAAAATAGATGCGAAAGTGGGAAAAATACAAAAATAGGAACACTCCTGAAATTTATAAAAATACAAATGAGGTAAAATGTTTATGACCCCAACGTAATAAAATTTTATAAAAATACAAAATGAGGAAAAATGTTTATGACCCAAATGTAATAAAAATTTATAATAAAAATTGATAATTACAAAAAATGAATATGAACAAAAATATTTGCTTAAAAATGGAAGATGAAAAAACAAAAGAACCATCAGCCTCTGTATATCCGATATTGGAACAAATGGATAAATCAAAGTGTGCAGATAGAGTCAGATACATGAAAGATAAAGAATCACAATTATTACTTAGACTAGATCATCATGATAAATTAAGAAAAAGATAGACGAGAGTTAAGAATGTGACACAAGGCATTGGAGTATTGTTAACATTTTCTTTAGGCGCTCTGACTATTGTCATTTCATCTGGTGTTCTTACAATTCCTGTTGTTGCTACTGCCTTGCACTCAGATGATTACTCAGTTGTGGGGAACAGCTGCTTCTCGTATTTATGAAACGCAGCATTTCAGAACAAAGAGCTGTGACCCTGAGATGATCATTTGGAAGACGCCCAATTGTAGGGAACAGTCGCTTGCCACATTCATGAAACAATGCATTTCAGAACAAAGAGCAGTTATCCGCACTTGAGCGCTTGGGAGACGTGAAATATATATATATTGCCGTATGTAAGCAGTAAGACTTCATTTGCAATGTCTTCCGTCAGCAAAATAGAGAGAAAATTTTGTTGCTTCGTGGATCAAGTTGTGCCTCTTATTTCACCAGACCATCTTGATTTCGTTAAAAAAAATATCAGCAAAATTTATTCTTGAATCGCTAAGAAAGAAACAGAAGACGAGTGGAAACGAAGAAGATAAAAAGAGAGAAGTGTTTGAAATAATCCGAGATTCATTCAAGGATGTTGACAGCAGCAATTTACCTGTATTTCTCGAGAAAAAGGATATTATAAGTACATCATCGTGCATCTCTTCATTGAATAAACTCATTGGTTTTGAGAAAATTACACATCGGAATCTTCTACGCTGCTATGTTTTACAAGGTGAAGTTGCTCAACGGCTGAAGTTATTGTCCAATATGAATTATATAAAATTCGTGAAAGAGTTGAATGTAATTCATAAAATAAAGTTTTCACGCTCATATGTGACATTATTGATCAAATTGTTCAAACTATCAAAGAACTATCCAGACTTAGGCTATTCTTCTCTATCAATTCACTTTGTGATGAAGAATTTTGCTCATCTTGAAAATTTTATTGATCGTGAAAAAGAGGATGAACAGCAAAGAATAGCAGAATCCATATTTGATTCCCCCACTGTGCAACAAACTGTGCAACATACTGATCTCACGCAGGAATTGGAAGACTTGCAAACATGAATCTCTACTTTATAAGTAATAAGTAGTAACATTTATTGCTACTAATTTGTGTGGAGACTGAAAAGTTACAACGGTGTTGTCAATTTGCATTTCTGTTTCATATAAAAATGAATGGCGGAGTAAGTAATAACATTTATTGCTACTTATTTGCGTGCAGACTGAAAAGTTACAACGGTGTTGTCAATTTGCATTTCTGTTTCATATAAAAATGAATGGCGGAATAAGTAGTAACATTTATTGCTACTTATTTGCGTGCGTGGAGACTGAAAAGTGACAACGGTGTTGACAATTTGCATTTTTGTTTCATTTAAAAATGAATGGTGGAATAAGTAACATAGCCGAGTTCTTAAAATTATATGGAAAGCAAACAACTACGAATTTCGACTTAAAAGAAAATCGCTAATCAATTAGGAATCAAGAATTTTCACATATTGATGAGTGACGTATTACGATTATTGAAAAATAAATCCAATGTAAATTTCGTGACAAATCTCCACACGTCAGATCAAAAAGGAGTACATTGGTCTGCGGGTCAAAGAAATAAAAACGGTGATAATTACTATTTTGACTCTTATGGACTTCCACCTACAAATGAAGTAAGAGAAATACTTGGCAATGGAACATACAATACTTTTCAAATTCAAAAACCAGGAACTACTTACTGTGGTTAATTATGTTTATATGTTTTGTACAAATTCAAAAAAGGAGTACCATTTCTAGATATTATGTTAGAATTGAATAAGGGAATTTAAGTCTCGAAACGTTAGTTCCAATTACTGTAATTAAAGTTCAAACGATGCTAGCTAAAGCGCCACCTAAAGGTTAAAGCTGGGTTATTTGTAATTCGTTTTCATAAAATCGGCCAGTGATTTCCTCATTATTTAAATCTGTTATTTCATAAGTAAACGGATAACTTTGATTTATTTCACTAACTTCAAATATTTCTTTAGTCCAATATTCCACGAAACCTTTTTCAAAATTATTTTTATATTTAAATATTCTAACTCTATCTCCAATCTTAAATTTCGGCTTACGTTTCTGTAAATTCGGATTACTCTCATTCGAATAATTATTTTCGAATATTTTCTTTCGTATTAAATCAGGATCATCAGAAGCCTTCTTTGGAGTTTCTTCAATACCTGAATGAACTTTATTATTGTACTGATCTACAATTCCCGGTAATATCTTCAACCAATTATGATTCCTTGTTCTGTAAATTTCTTGGATAGTTTATTTTTTAAAGTTCTATTGAACCTCTCTATTACTACAGCTTTGCCAGCATTTTCTGTGGAATAAACTAAATTAAATAGTGGCTTAACATTTCTGTTATAAAACTCAGATCCTTTGTCAACAAACAATTTTTTTGGTTTTCTATTACTTTCTGTAAAGATTTCTTCAAACGCATATTTAACTGACAGACCACTTTTGTTTTTTAAAGGCTTTGCCCAAACGTATCGTGTATATAAATTTATAACGGTCAATGCGTATTTATAATCTTCTTCATTCGGCATATGAATAAGATCAGCACTCCAAATATCATCTTTATTAAATACTTTTACTTTCAATAGATATTTCGTCTTTCTATATTCCTTGTGAATTTCAGACGCGTAGCGGCTTGGGTCATTCGACATTTCGCACGCGTAGGTTGCACTTAAACCCTGACCAAAAAGCATTTTTGCTTGTAAAGCTTTAACAAACATTCTTTCAATTCTTTCTCTAAAGGAAGGATTCTGAATACTATCTAATTATTGAATCATTTTCTTAACTGCTTCATGTCGAGAACTTAGGTCATGATTTCAATAAGCTAGATCGTGTCTATAAGCTGCTGCATCAACTCTGTTTATTGGTTTACTATTCTCTCTAGGTGTGTTATCATCGTTTAATCTTAAATCTAATCTTGTACCGGGGCCAGTAAAATTATGTCCAGGTAGATGTTTGTCGTTCGAATATTTACTCCAAATAAAACCAGGAAAGTTTTCTAATGTTTTTTCTATGTCACCTCCGGAATGCAACGAAGTCGACGCCTCGCGTCTCGGCATCGAAGATGCAGTTGGCTGAACCAAGGCTCTATGTACTTTTAAGAGATAATCCATTAGATCTGGATTTGAAATTTTTAAATTATTCAAATTCAAGGAATCAACTTCGCTCATTTTTAAAGATCAAATATTAACGCAGCATACTAGGACTTAGATATATTCCCGAACCATCTTTTGTTTCTTTTATTTCAATTAAATCACCAACATTATGTAGTATGTTTTTGAGAACTCGTTTCCCTTCATCAGCTAAATTTAATTTACTAATATAGTTATCTACTATTCCCTCACCCCTAGCAGCTTTCTCTAACTCTCTATTATGACGTTTTTGAACTTCTAATGCTGCCTTCTCTGATTTATTTTTATTTACTGCCTGGACAATACCAACTGTCCCACCTGCAACACTTCCTGCTGCTGCTATGCCTCCTATTATTAGTGGAATTAATGGGAGAATTCCACCATTCTTTTCTTCTTGTAATTAAAATATTCTCTATCATTGGTTTACTTATCTAATACTTCTTTTTGTCAACCGTAATAGTTTAAGGTGTATTTTTGTCAATGATGTTACGTTGTTTTAATTCAACAGTTTTATTATTCACTTGCACCATATTTTAATAAAAAAATTATAGTCTTGGGTTTTTTAACCAATAGAACCTTGTTCAGAGGCTTTAGCCGATCATGAACGTAAATATTTTTCCCAAAAGTCAAATTTAAGCTTAAAAAATGCCTATAATTTAGAAACACAATCTTAAACATTTTGCTTCAAATAATAAAATTGCTCATGAACGATCTATGAAACCTGTGTACCATTATGACAGTGTAGAAACAATTCAAAAAGAAGGGGCTGGCATCTTTCCTGGTAGTGGAAGTATCGTTAACTTGATTAAAAATAATAAAGATTTGACTACATCTGCTGCAAAAGGAGCAGCTGCTATAGGTAGTACAGCTAGTGCAATATCGAATGCTGTTAAGTCACAAAACGAATCAAAACAACTAGAAGCTATTCGTAAACTTACGAATGAGACTAAGGAAATGCAAAAAGATAAAAAACTTTCAGAGGAAACGAAAAACAAAATTGCAAGATTAGCGAAGATGGAAAGTAAATCTGATGAAAAAACAATTGAAGAAATGAGAGGAAATGGTGTAAACAGCGGAGCTGGGATGCAATCTCTAACCACTAAGGTGGGAAATGGTTTAGCAAAATTCTAGTGTCAAACTGATTTTTTCAAATAAAAAATATAATGTCAAATCTGATTGAAAGCAAATTTAGATTAGACGATCCCCCGTTCGTTAGTTACAATCAAAAAAAGAATGACTATATAAGAGTTGCGATGAATCCTGAATCTTCAGGAAGAGTGAATACTGGAGGTGATTTAATTTTTGAAGTTGATAATCAGCAAAGTTATTTATATTTACCCGATTCATTTTTACACTGTGAATATTCTCTATATTCTGATGCTGATTTTACAACACCATTACCTGCTACGCATACTATTACATTAGAAAACAATTTCTTTCCAAGATTATTTACACAAATGCGTTTAGATGTTGCAACACAAAATATAGAAACAATAAGTGATTCTCCAGGTATTATTGATTCGATGCTTCGATTTGTTACAATAGGTGAAAATGATAAAATGCATGAAATCGAAGGTTGGTTTCCTGATAATAATGATGGTATAGTTATAGATGATTTAACTCACACTGGACTAGACGCAGCAGGAATTGCGAAAGATGTAGAACAAATAGCAAAACATTTGAATAAAACAAATAATACTGCATGTAAAGAAAGACGTAATTTTAATAATAAAAGTAAACAAACTATTGATTGTTCATTGTCTCCATTATTCGGATATTTGGATTACAATAAAATATCATGTCAATTAAAGTTCAAATTAATAATTCATCGCACTGTAAATAATGAATCAATATTTTATGGAAAGGCTGGGAAGAAAGCATATTTAAAAATTGATAGATTTGAATGGTGGATTAAACATATTACTCCTAGTTTAGAGGTTGAATCAACTATTACGAAACGATTAAATACTAATAAACCAATTCCAGTAAGTTTTATGAAGCGTACTGCGAGTTCGGTACCTTTTTCGGAACAAAGATTCAATTGGCATTTCACAAGAACATCGAATACTCCAAGATATCTTTTACTCGCTTTTCAAAAGAATGAAACTCCTTGTTTTGATAAGAACAATAATCTTTTTCATATCAATTCAATTCAAAGTTTACAAATTTCTTTAAATCAAACACGTTATCCTATCGATCCATTAAGATTTGATAACTTAAATAATCAATTCATGGAAGGATATGACGCTTATAGAAATCTATGTCGAGAATTTGGAGTTGAAGCACAATTAACTCCTGTAGATTGGAAGAATTTATATCCTGTTTTCTGTTTAAGTGCACAATCTGAAGGTATTATCAAGACTGGTTGTGATGTTACAATTAATATTGAAAAGACAAATTCCTCAACATCATAGATGGCTTATGGTTAATTGCTAAAAGATGTAGAATATTCAATTGAAATTCTTAATGGAAAAATGGTTAGGATAGGCTAAAGCCTCTGAACAAAGTTCTACTAAGATTTACGTGTGTGAATGGACAACAACTTCGTGATAACTTTATTAATTTTCCGTTGCACTTTATCTATTGCGTCAAGCAGCGTGTGATGTACTTTAATTTCTTTTCTATTAGCTTGCATTTTCTCCTGGTTAATCTTCAACGCCGTTTTAAGAGCATTCAATTGACCTTTATCACTAACCTTTTGATTAAGTGTTTTTACTTCATTTATCATTTTATTCATGAACTTCACTTGTTGTGTATTTCTGGTACTCAATTCATCAACACTTTTTTGGAATGTAGATTGCAGTTGTTGCAACTGTTGTAATAATTTTTGATTCTTTTCGGTAACTTTGACTAACTCTCCTTTCAGTCGTTTATTTTGATTTGTATTCTTTATAATGGCACCCCTTAAAGTTATTGATAATAGGATTACAATCTTTGACTGTTCTGTTATTTTTTTATGAAGTGTTGATATAACTGCTTCTAGATCTTTTTTCTTTTTATCAAGTTTTAATAATTTTTTTTGTTAATGATTTATCATTAAGTTTTAGCAACTCTAATTCATTTATTAGTGGAGCCACCTGTCTATCAACATATTCATTATTTGCTAATTCAGTATTTTGTTGTGGAAGAATAGAAAGATGTAACGGTCCTGTTAAAACGCCACCAGTTTTCATTATATAGTTGTCTAGGTCTATTTCTGATTCTTGATTATTTGAAATGTAAGCACCTCCTCCAACATTTGTCAACATCATTTTATTCTGTTTAAAAATATGTTATCTAACGAGGAAGTCGACGCTTCGCGTCTCGAAGAAGTTGGCGGAACCAAGCTTCTATGTAAAAACGGAATCAAGCTTCTATGTGAAATCTGTAATGTACAGCTCCCGCCATTGATATCCGGACAAAACTAAAATTTTGGGATTTTCTACCTTTTGTTTGAAATAAAGCTGTATACGAATAATTTGATCACTTTAGAAGACATTATTTGCATTAATGTGTAATAAACACTTGTTAGTAATGTGGTAAACGCATAATGCCTACATTGGCATAGATATCTCACCAAAAACCGATATGTACCACAAGTAAGGTCTATTAGTTATTGCTTGCTAAAATGATGATACACGCTTTTTCTCATCCTGAAATTCACTGCAGCAATATAACGGTACACGCTGATCGGAAGATGCTTAGTATTGGCTCGCTACGACCAATCAACACACAGCGTGCTGAATCATACAATAGACATTCATAGTGCACAGTAGACGAGAGCCGTAGTGTCCTTGCTTCAAAGCAAATCTCTCTTGTCTTGATAGTGACTTCTCCATTATAAAAATGCCGAAGAGAGGTAAAGAACTGTCTCCTCGCAAGCGAGCAACTGCCGTTTCTTTATTGAATGAAGGATATACCGTCAGAGCTGTTGCCCACCAAACAGGTATCACCAAGTCAACGGTTGGTGACCTCAAGAAGAGATGGCAACGAAATCCTAAGGTTTACGGTTCTCCAAAGAAGCGGAATGGTGCCACGAAAAAGACTTCTTCAACAACTGTTCGTCTCATTATTCGTGAGTGCATGAAGCACAGGTTTTCAAGCGCTGCTGCTATTCGCAGAATGCTCGGTGATGTTGTGCGAATGTCAGCATAAGGACCATTCAACGTCGCCTTAATCAAGCCGGACTGAAGGCTAGACGCCAAGCTCCAAAGGCATTTGTTAATGCCTATCAACGACGACGACTTGTTCTTTTCGCCAAGAAGTATTTCTCTAAGGATGAAGATTATTGGAAAAGAGTGATCTTTACCGATGAAAGCACGTTCGACATCTACGGAAATCGCGGCAGCACCAAGGTTTGGAGACGCCAGGGTGAGCGATACTCTCATGAGTGCATTCTTCCAACGATCAAACACCCTCCGATTGTCATGATAAGGGGCGCGTTTTCTTATAATGGTGTCGGACGCTTCCGGATTTTCGAGAGAGGTGAGAAAGTGAATCAAACAGTGTATAAACAGATTCTTGAGCGAGAGCTTCGCACGACAATGGATGAACTGTATCCCAACACCCAAGCAGTGTTTCAAGACGACAACGCACCTTGTCATAGAGCAAAGAGCATACTACGTTATCTTGACGAGCATGATATCCCTCACATCAGAGACTGGCCTGGTCAGAGCCCCGATATCAACCCCACTGAGAATTTGTGGGCAGATATCGGGACCGTTATTCAGAAGAAAGCTCCAACAAACCGCCAGGAACTGATAGCAGCCATCGTCAGTGCTTGGTACAGATGCATTACCCCCTCCCGCTGCCAAACGTTGGCTCTGAGTGTCCCGAGACGTCTCAGAAGTGTTGAAAGAAACAAAGGTTTCCCCACAAAGTACTAGAATGATCATTGATGACGATTTCCCATGTCCTATTTTCGTTTTTTGCCTCATGATGTGTACTGTAAAAGATTTTGTATTACCAGAAGTAGTGTTTTCTTGGGCAGTATTGAAGATCGGGCATTAACTCATTAATCAAAGTAAAAGAAAAACAGTAGCTAAATTATGCCATAATAATGAACAAACCATAGAACAATCAATAATACGCATACAGGATTGACATAGATCAGCTAACTTACTCTACATTTCAATAATATGACGATTTCTCTGAAAAATCGTTTTTGTCCGGATATCAATGGCGGGAGCTGTATCTTTTCATAATAAAGCATTATTAAATGAACATATGAAAGTAGTACATGCAACAGTGCCCCCAGTACAACCAGTCCAACCAGTACACCCAATGCAACAGTTACAACCAGTAGAACAACAAATACTACAACAACAAATGCCAGAACAGTCACAACCAGTAAAAAACGTGTACTGAATGTGGAAAAAGCATAACATCTAAGAATTTTGCACGTCATCAAAAAAGATGTCAATTACCAACACAACCAAAAATAAAAGATAGACAATGTTTGAATTGTAATAAATGTTTCACTGCCCAGGGTTTTACTAATCATTCTTAGTCATGTACAATTAACACGCGTACATGTACTAGTTGTGAAATTCTTAAACCCAAAACAGAATTTTATGATAGCAAATACCAATGTAAAGAATGTTTAAAAGCACAAGTGAGATGTAATAACTGTAACAAAGTTGTAATGAAGAGAAACTTTACACGTCATGTAACAATTTGTCATGTGTAATTAACTTTGTACCTGTAATAGTCCGGAGGTCAAGTCCATACAGTTACTTGAATCTCTTGTCTTCTTTTAAGCCTCGTACTAAATAGAATGATTGATAGATTGATTGATTGATTTCCGTAATAGTCCGGAGGTCGTGAGCATACATTCACTTGAATCTCTTGTCCTCTTTTAAACCTTGGACTAAATAGATCGTAACATCATCTTCATTAACGTAATTAACTTTTGTATCTGTAATAGTCAGGAGGTTAAGTCCATACAGTTACTTGAATCTCTTGTCTTCTTTTAAGCCTCGGACTAAATAGAATGATTGATAGATTGATTGATTGATTTCCGTAATAGTCCGGAGGTCAAGTGCATACAGTTACTTGAATCTCTTGTCCTCTTTTAAACCTCGGACTAAATAGAACGTAACATCTTCGTCATTAGCTTAATTAACTTTGTACCTGTAATAGTCCGGAGGTCAAGTCCATACACTCACTCGAATCTCTTGTCTTCTTTTAAGCCTCAGACAGTCCGACACTCACTTGAATCTCTTGTCTTCTTTTAAGCCTCGGACAGTCCGAAACTCACTTGAGTGTCTTGCCTTCATTTAAGCCTCAGACTAAATAGACCGTAGTAGTCCTGAGGTGCTACAGAGGTATAAAACACTCAAAGGAGTGTCGGACTAGTCTGGAGTCTGAAGCATTTTTTCTCATAAAAAATAGGAAAAAAGAAATGAATATAGAAAATTCATATACCGAAATCCCCAATCGCTATCCCGCGATAGTCAATCATCACAATCAACGGAATGAAGTGCAATCTTTATTTTTGAAAGATTCAGATGTTGCTCGTGTATTGGGGTTTCTACAATTTCATTGTATAAAAATTATTATCATATGTTTTATTATTTATTCTATTTATTATTTCATAAACTGGTTAGGGTACTTACAAACACAAGAACAGAAGAAGGTTACATTTTATAAAGAACAAACAAAAGTCTTTAAAGGTTGGAAACATCCATCTCGTCAAAAAGTTATACCAACAGAACGAACTAGAGAAGAGAACCTACATTTTATTGTTTATGGTAAAACGGGAAGTGGAAAGACTACATTTATGCGGAAGTACATCCAAGAACATTTTAAAGAAGAAGATGTATATATTTTCTGTTTGCAACCTGACGAATGGCAAGGATATTCAAATGTTTATAATAGAAGAGATTTAGATATGTTGGAAGATATGGAAAGTTTTGCGGGTACATATGAACAGAACTCTTTACTAATATTAGATGATGTAGCTAGTTTAATGAAACAAAAAGACGTATCAGAAATATTTACAAAAGGTCGTCACCATCATACACGAATAGTTGTATTAGCTCATAAAGCCTGTGACGTAGATAATAAGATTAGAGAAAACGTGGAAACCTTTTATACAACTACACAAAATAATGTAGCATTCTTTGAGGATATCAACAAAAATTATAAACTAACTTTACATTTAGCTAAATATGCATATGTTAAATATGGTATAATACGTGTTGATACTATTATGAATCAAGTACAAGTATATGATAAAGATTTAGATGTACTATTAGATACTGAACATGACTTCCATAGCAATTCATCAGATTTTGACATTAGTCTTTATACAGGTGCAAAGAATTTGTCACCACATAACATAGAAGAAATAACTATCTTTTTACAAAACGAGGCAATTGTGCCACTATCCATCATACCAGAAACGATAATACCACTAACGATAATACCTAATAACGATAATTAGTAATTTCCGAGATGTATTGCAAAGTTTGAAACCTTTAGTTTATGATGCTAAGAATACATTAAGTGATATAAAACCAGTATTTAACGAGTTAAATATAATGTAAATTCGTAATTAAAAATTATTTTTAAAAAAATAAATAAAATTATGTCTATACATAATGACTATAGTCAGTATATCATCAAACACATACCAGTGTTAAAAGATTATCATCATCCTATAAATCCTGTAAATTCAAAGAAAGAAGTTAAATTTCAGTACCATCATAAATACATAGAGTTCGTTAAAGACTACCAAATAAAACACGGTTTAAAACCACATATTAAAAATGGATACTTACCACCGTGTCTACGAAGTTTCAGAGTATTTTTAGCATATAATAATTTATGGTTGGTTAAGAAAGAACATTTAACAGCTTACGATCTAAAGACATTAAATGAATTAAATATTCCTGTATATATGTAAAAACATAAATTTTTTTATTAAAAAGTAAAACATAAATTTTTTATTAAAAAAAGGTAAAATGGAGAAGGGTAACCTATATTGCACCATATGTAACAAACAGTTACAGACGCCTAGAGGTTACAAATCTCATTTAAAGAGTTGTATGCATTTACAGAATGTAGAACGACATAATACAAGTGATATAACGAGAATGAATGAATATATAAACTATCTAAAAACATTACCTACTGATATAGAAGTTAAAAGAGTATTTGATGATTATTCACATTCAGAATATAAAAAAGTTTTTAGTGTAATAGATGAACCTGAAATAGATATAAAGTATTTATATGATGACCCCGAACAAAGTGACATTTGTGAGTGTGATGAATCTGTCGAAACCGATGAAACTTTTTATGATATTCTATCCAACTTTTATAGTATATTTAGAAAATCTTTCAAATGCTATATGAATGTAGGAGTACTTTACACAAAGACTGGACGTGATGGAAGTATTGAAGAAATAGTACAAGGCTATTTTACTCAAACTCAAGTAATCTGAAATGTAAATGATATACAACCTATATTTGAAATAAAGATAAATAGATTAAAAGATGCTATAACTGAAGCTCAATTGCGTGAATCTGATTGGAAGCTTGTTAGAATAGTATCCAAGGAATTAGTTATTAATAAATATAGAAATAATACTGGAGGTAGTTACATACCCCTACCTTTCAGTTCACCACAAATAATTAACATAAAAAATGAAGATGATTGTTTTCTGTGCAGTGTTATAGCACATTTACATCCTGCACGATATCACAAAGAAAGACTAAGTCACTACAAAAAAGAAGAATACATAAATGAATTTGATCTTTATGATGGATTAGATGAATTTCCATATGATTATAATAAGCTAACAAAGTTTCATAAAAAGAACAAACATATAATAGAAGTAAATGTGTTTGAATTAAATGTGAAATATATTTCTATTGGTGATATTACTCCCTTATATCCCGGAGATATTGAAGTTAATAACAACTTAAAAGAATTTTATTTGAATAACACAAATTTATGCCAAACAGAAATAGTATACAATGAAAGAGGAAATTACATGCACCATAATATTATTTACAAAGGAAATGTAATATGTACTGAAAAATATGAAATTATAAAAACATTAACACCCATAATGGTTAATCATAATAATTATAAAGGACGCGTTTTTACTTCTGGATATCAACAGCAGTTACAGATGTTAGAACAGCAATATCAACAACAGTTACAGATGCTACAGCAGCAATATCAACAACAGTTACAGATGTTACAGCAGCAATATCAACAGTTACAGATGTTAGAACAGCAATATCAACAACAGTTACAGATGTTAGAACAGCAATATCAACAACAGTTACAGATGTTAGAACAGCAATATCAGCAACAGTTACAGATGTTAGAACAGCAATATCAACAGCAGTTACAGATGTTAGAACAGCAATATCAACAACAGTTACAGATGTTAGAACAGCAATATCAACAACAGTTACAGATGTTAGAACAGCAATATCAACAGCAGTTACAGATGTTAGAACAACCAGCACAAGCAAATATATTATGTTATAAAGAACATTACATATTGTGCAAAGATGTTTCTATATTTACAAAAACTTCAGATAATGCTAATTTCCCCTGTCTTCAATGTATGATAAGTTTTAGAACTGAACAAGCATTGAATAATCACTTGGCAAATTGTCAAGAAAATGAAGCAGTCAGAAATACGTTTCCAAAAGAAGATTATTTAGAATACAATAAATGGTATTTCAAAAATAAGGCACCCTTTACTATATATTGTGATTTTGAAGCATATAATGTCAAAATTACAGAACAAAGTACTAGCAAGCATTTGCTTGAACAAAAACCATTATGTTGGGGAATGTACATTCATTCAAATTATCCTGAATTATTTAAATCAGAATATTATCAATACTATGGTGAAGATAGTTCAGAAAAGTTTACAAAGAAAATAGAAGAATTACAAAAATATTTTTCACAATTACTTAAAACAAATAAACCAATGCTTCCATTAACGTCTGAACAATTAGTGCAATTTAATAATGAAAAGAATTGTTATTACTGTGGTAAAGAATTTACAACTTATAAAGTAAAGGATCATGATCATCTGAATGGATTATATAGAGGTGCAGCACATAATTCTTGTAATCTTAATGCTAATAAATTTAGATATAACTTTGTTCCTTTATATTTCTACAATGGTTCTAAGTATGATTTCCATTTAATAATAAACGATTTATTCTCATCTGAAGCATTACAGCAATTAAGAACAAACATACTACGTAAAACAGAAGAAGAATACTTTTCAATGCAATTTGGGAGTATTAGAATATTAGATGCATTTAGATTTTTTACTCCTTATTCATTAGAGTTCATGGGAAAAACATTGAAACCTGAACAATGTAAAATGTTAAGTAAATATAATTTGAAGCCTCTAAAAGGCATATTTCCATATGAATATTTAACCTGCGGTTCACAGTCGAAGACTGATATAAATAGAATAAATGAAATAATGCAAGAACATTAACTTCCTTCACGTGACAAATTTAAAAAAACATTAAAACAATCACAACTGTCTGAAGAAAATTATGCAGAAGCTGAAACCTTTGTCACCAGAGGAGAAAGAAAAGATATTAGAAATTTTTCGAACGAAACGAGAAGGAGTAGAACGTGAAAATGCAATTGATGAGTTTATGAGAGAAAACTATTTGTTATATTATGATTTTAATAGCTTATATTCTTCTTGCATGATACAAGAATTGCCTACAGGTGAAATGGAATGGAGTGGTAATGATAAGTACAAACGAACTATTGAAGATGGACATGGTTATGTATATGAAGTTGATTTACGATACCCTGATGAAATAATAGATACAACAAAATATTTCCCATTCTGTCCTGAAAATAAAATACCTAATACAGACGACTTTACAGATTATCAAAAGTCCATATTACCTAAAAAATACAGACCAACAAAGAAACTCATGCTAACACAAAGTAATAAAGAAAAGTATGTTGTTGAAGGAAGAATGTTAGATAGGTATTTAGATCATGGAATGATTCTCACTAAAATACACCGAAAATTAGTATATAAGAAATCTAAGTGGTTAAAAAATTATATAGAATTCGATATTGAAAAACGTAAAATAGCTAAGAGAAGGATTTACTATATTAGAACTGGCTAAACTATTTATGTACAGTTTTATATATGATTATTTAGCACCTGCTTATGGTGAAAACTATAAATTACACTTTACAGATGCCGATTCTGTTTTCTTAGAATTAACAATACCGTATAATTCTTCAATTGATGAAGAAATTAATAAAATAAAAGATATCATTCATCCTTCTGATCTATGTAAAGTAAAAGATGAATTAGAAGGAAATAAAGAGTACATAACAGAAGCTGTATTTCTAAAAGCCAAATGTTATTGTTATAATACAAAGTCTAAAACGTTTAAAACATTAAAGGGAATTTCAAAAGCATCAATATCTAAACAAGTAACATTTCAAGATTATAAGAAGGCATTGTTTAATATTGAAATAAAATGAACATGTAATTATAGACTTTGTTCAAAGAAACATAAAATGTATTTAAAAGAGGAACATAAATTACCATTAGATCCATTTGATGATAAAAGAAAGATTTTACCTGATGGAATAACTACTGTACCTTTTTAATTTTTTAAACATCTAGTCAGAGAACAATTGTTCGATTCAGAGTTTCAGTCGGGGCGAAGCCGGAGCGAAGTCCCTCGAGCCGAAGGCTAGTCAATGAACAAATGTTCTATAACTCTATCATGTACTTTTTTATCAATGTTGATTGTAATAAATCCATAATCGTTTGACCAAGCAATACTGCAAGATTGTTTAAAATCATTTTTATCTCTTATACATAAGTCTCTTAACAAATCACTTAGGTTTCTTGAATTAATTTCGAAAAGCATAAAAATATTAGCATTCTTTCTAATAACGCTGCCATCTAGTGAATACATACTTTGTGTCAAATAAAAGACACTACAGTTATTGTGTCGTCCTCTTGTAAAATAATTTCTCTGGACTGCCTGATTTCTATCATTAACACAATCATCAAACACCACACAATGTTTTTTCGTTTTATTTAGTTTACTAGGATCTTGTATATTACCACTATCATCTATTAATTGTATCGATATGTGTTTCTTTTTATTGGGTTCTACTAGTTGTTTATTTTTCGCTGCTTCTTCACACCAAGAACTTATTTCTTCTTCATACTCCGATTTTTCATATTCTTCAAACAGTGAAGCTATAGCTGATTTTGTAAGATTATTTTCAAAACCATATTTCAAGAATTGGTAAATAGGTTGGTCTGCTGTTGTTGTATAAATGATAAGATTGTTATAATCCAAAAAGTTGGGTTTCGTGAGAATTTTAAATAATAGATACGTTTTCCCACAACCTGATCTTCCACAGATAACTGATAAAACTTCATTTGACAAGTTATAATGATGATTGAATTTCACTATCTTGTTTAGTGGATATTTTACAGAACTGCTTTCACTCATTTTTAAGTCAATATTTTTTAATTACACCTCTCGTAATAATAGATCTATCATAATCTCTTCGTCTCCAAAATTTATTGCCTTTCCTTTCTCATCTGTTATTCTAATAGTAATTGAATTAATTGTTTTTCGTGTAACTGGAAAATATATGAATGATTTTGGGATTACATTTAAACTGTAACCAATCGGAACTGTAAATGCTGGATAACTGAAAATATTATTTGTTAGCTTTCCATTAACATAACCACCTTCCATAATATCGCACTGAACGTTGATTGAATTTATTTCAGTTATTTTAGGTATATTTTCACTGATATGAAAACCTTGTGCATAGAGTTTCTTTTTAACTCCTAATAGTTTCGACAATGATCTATCATGATTAAAATCAACTTGATGATTTTCATCTAAAGTAAGAGAAAATTTATTTACGCTGGTTCAACTGCGAAATGTAATTGTTTCTTGTCTTTAAATTGAATACCTAAATGTCTTTTTAATTCATTTGAAATAGATTCAACTTCATAAGATCCAGGAAGAAAAGTTAATTCTTTCCAAGTTTTACCTTTGTCATTTGAATATTTAAATCGGTCATTTACATCTTTGATAATATTTCGTATAGTGTTAAATGTTGAAAAACTAGTTAATGCTACTTCATAATGTTTGTCTTGTTCTAAGTGAATAATAGGATCTAAATTACAAGTATGCGATGAAGTAGTTGCTATAAATTTTTATGTCGTACTAAATTTTGATGAGGTCATAATCTCGGTTAAATTTTCTAAATGTTTATTAATTTTTTCTAGTTCTGCCGAAGACATTTTTAACTAAATAATTTAGATAAGCTTTTGTAGTCTTTTTCACTTATAATTTTCTTTTCTAATAGTCTTTGAGATTGCATTTATTTCGTTAAAGCTAGAGTTATGTCCTTCGTTTGTTGCAGCTAATAAAATCTCTAATCTGTTTATTAATTCTTGTGGACCATCAGGCAGGAAAACCGTTGTCTCTTTTAGTCCTGTTCCTGTTTTTGGGTAACCGCCAATTGGTGAATAAGCGCCCATTGCTGAATAATAACCAGTCGGTGTTGGATAAGCACCCATTGCTGAATAATCAGTCGGTGTTGGATAACCAGTCGGCTTTGAAAACAATGCCAATAAGTCTTGTAATTCTCTATAACGTTTAGGAATTTTTACTGCACCAACTTTATCTAACATAGTTTTATATCTCAATAGAACATCAGCATCATAATTATTTAAATCTGCTCCTCTTAATAAATCCACGGAATTTCTGTCTAAACTAAAGGCTGTTTTGTCTGGTGAAAAAATTATACCTCGAGAAGGATGTGGAAATATTTCCTTTCCGCCTAAGAAAAATCTAAGAGATGACTTTCCATCTATAAAAATTGTAGAATGTTCAAATAGCATAGATTTTGTTAATTTCTTATTTATATTTTCTTCTAGCAGACCATAATCATCTAATATAGTTTTCTGCACTGGATCAATCAGACCTATTTGTTTATCATGATTTGCAAGTTCTTTCTTAATATCAGATTTAACTTGTTCAACTAATTGTATTTTTTCTTTCATATTAGATTCAGCGCCAACTTGCAACATTTGATATTGTCTACATTTTTTCCTTTCATAATATTTTTCTGTTTTATTAGTTCTTCTAGTTGTTTTATTTTTGCCTCATTTGTCTCATTGGTACTCATTATTTTTATTATTCTATTTTATAATATAATATTTGAAATCTGTGGTAGCATAGAGATACAGCAAAAACATTTTACTGATGCTCTAATGCTTTTTTTTATAAAGTTTTTATTTCTTCTAAAAAACATCATTATTATCTTTTCCTTGAGAAGACTTGTTTGGTATTTTATTTGCTTCTCTAGCTATTTGATCAAATTTTCCAATCTCATCTAAGTAATAACATTATCATCACACACTCTGAAAGTAGTAATGAAGTTTATCATATACCTCTTTGACATGTACATGTTTCTTACTTAAGGATTTATGTTTCTTATTTATTAAAGACTTATCTATCATTGTTGCGAGTGAAGTTGTAAAAACACCTGTACCTGTTAAAGCAGTAGCAACAACAGGAATTGTAAGAACACCAGATGAAATGACAATAGTCAGAGCGCCTAAAGAAAATGTTAACAATACTCCAATGCCTTGTGTCACATTCTTAACTCTCGTCCATCTTTTTCTTAATTTATCATAATGATCTAGTCTAAGTAATAATCGGGATTCTTTATCTTTCATGTATCTGACTCTATCTGCACACTTTGCTTTATCCATTTGTTCCAATATCGGATATAAAGGGGCTGATGGTTCTTTTGTTTTTTCATCTTCCATTTTTAAGCAAATCTTTTTGTTCATATTCATTTTTTATTATAAATTTTTATTACATTTGGGTCATAAACATTTTTCCTCATTTTGTATTTTTATAAATTTTTATAACATTGGGGTCATAAACATTTTTCCTTATTTGTATTTTTATAAATTTCAGGAGGGTTCCTATTTTTGTATTTTTCCCATTTTCGCATCTATTTTGGCCCGTAAATTGGTGATTTTAGAGGTAAAAAAAGGACTTCATTTTTTAAAAAAATGCTTGTCCTGGTCCGGTCAAAGAACCATTACTGACAACGTTCCAAGGAAAGCACAATGTATTCTATGCATTTTAAGTATGAAAATAGACCAAGAATGGTTAAATCACAAGAATTATAGCTATCAAGAAACACATCGTTTTATTTGGGTTTTCCTTCACACAAATAAAGTTTTCAATATCTTGTTCGACAGAAACAGCACAACGGTGAATGAGTCGTCTGATCACATCAGTGTCGATCTCGCAAAGAATGACCACTAGCTTCGTTTTCAAATCTTAGCTTCCAAGGTCGGGAATCACTGAAAAGACGTTGTCGTAGATAAACCGACAAGCAGAAATGATTCGCGACAGGTCAGGCGATCTTGGTGGCCAGGTAATAGGTCCACCTCGTCCTATTTACCGTCCGGTAACGTTGCGATTGAAATGATCTCTGCAACAATCACGTAATGAGCAGGAGTGCAATGGAGTTCATGCCATTGATTGCGATTTCGTGGATTCAACAATAGCGGTGTCACAATTGTTTGAAGAATCTCCAAATATACCGGAACCGTGACCGGAGAATCGATGAGTTTGAAGCTTGAGTCGTCATATAAATAGATGAACTTATTGCGATTATTAACGGAACAGAAGTATATAGTGTGACATCCGGCGCGACGCTTTGCTTCGCTTCGCTTGCGCCGGATGTCACACTTTTACGGTTTTTTTTCAAAATTTTCAAAAAATCAAAATTTCAAAAATTTAGGTAGACTTCAAATTTCACGTGGGCGAAGGCCGAAGAGCGAAAATTTAGGTAGTGACAAATTTTCAAAAAAATCAAAATTTCAAAAATTTAGGCGGTCTCAAAATATCACGTAATCGAAAATTTTGGCGGTCTCAAAATATCACTTAATCTAAAAAATATCACGTGGTCGAAAAATATCACGTAGCCGAAGGTCGAAAATGTAGGCAGATGAAAATTTAGGTAGCCCAAAAAATATCACGTTGTCTTAATATACCAGAAGATTGTATTCAAAATATTTCTTTAAAAATGGAAACCTCAGAAATTGAAGAAGCCTCAGAAATGGAAGGAATAAAAGTGGAAGAAACCGCAAGAATATATCCTTCGTTATCATATGAAATGAACATCGAAAAGATGAACAAAGAAAAACATAAAGATAGAGTTAGGTATATGAAAGATAAAGAATCTCAATTATCATTAAGATTAGAGCATTATAAAAATTAAGAAAGAGATGGTCTAAAGTTAAGAATGTAACACAAGGAATTGGAATTGTTCGTGATGAGATCTCTTTTTCCTCTTACTCATCAACATAACTGACAATCGCACTTGACAATTGTTCTCGTGATGTGGCTAATTGACTGAGTAATCTGATGTCTATTCATTGTCTTTGTTGATCCGTGAAAAATTTATTTTTTATTTTCATGAGAAAACAATTTTTATTTTCATGACATACATATCTTTTATTGTTAATAAATGAAGTTACCAAATGTTGGTGGAGGTGCATATATCCCGAATAATCGTGAATCAGAAATAGAAATAGAAAATTATATCATGAAAACTGGGGACGTTTTATCTGGTCCATTGCATCTTCCTATTCTTCCGCAACAAAATACAGAGTTAACAAATAAACAATATGTTGATACACAAATCAATGACTTAAAAGAAAAATATATATCCGATGTTTTGGTTTCACTGATGAATGAATTAAAGTTGCTTAAACTTAATGACAAATCATTAAACGAAAAATTATTAAGACTTGATAAAAAGGATAGAGAGCTAGAAGCATATATAGCAAAACTTTTTAAAAAGATTTCAGAACAATGAAAAATTTTAATATTACTTTCTATAAATTTAAAATCTGCAGTCATTAAAAATAAACATCAGATAAAATTATTGAAAGAACAATTAGAAGATGAAATAGAAAAACTTCCTAAAAAAATTTTAAGAATTTAAATAAGTTACAAACTACATTCCAAAAAAGTGTTGATGAATTAAGTTCTAAAATTACTCAACAAATGAAAAAGATGAATAGAATAATAAATGAAGTAAACTCACTTAATGAAAAAGTTGATAAAATGAAAACTCTTAAAATCAATTTAGAAAATGAAGTAAAGAAAAATTTGCAAGAAAACTCTAAAGGAAATAAAGAACAGTTAGATTCTGTTAAAAGACAATTAGATGTTCTTAAAATTAAGAAAAAATTCTCTTAAAACGGCATTGAAGATTAATCAGCAGAAAATACAAGTTAATAGAAAAGAAATTAAAGTACATCACACGCTGCTTGACGCAATAGATAACGTGCAACGGAAAATTAATAAAGTTATCACGAAGTTGTTGTCCATTCACAAACGTAAATCTTGATCGGACCAAAGGTCCTCAGGTTACTAACCTATCGAACCTTGTTCAGAGGCTTTAGCCGATGACGCACGTAAATCTTAACGTAAATATTTTTTCCCAAAAGTCAAATTTAATCCTAAAAAATGCCTATAATTTATAAACACAATCTTAAACATTTTGCTTCAAATCAAAAAATTGCTCATGAACCATCTATGAAATCTGTTTACCAATTATGACACTGTAGAAACAATTCAAATAGAAGGGGCTGGTATCTTTTCTGGTATTGGAAGTATCGTTAACTTAATTAAAAATAATAAAGATTTGATTTCATCAGCTGCTATAGGTAGTACAGCTAGTGCAATATCAAATGCTGTTAAGTCACAAAACGAATTAAATCAACTAGATGCTATTCGTAAACTTAAAAATGATTCTGAAGAACTAAAAAAATTAAAAAACTTTCAGAGGAAACAAAAAACAAAGTTGCTAACATAGCTGTGGGGTCTGATAGTAAACGGGAGAAGAAATCAGGCGTAGCCATAGAACCTACGGTTCGTTCAATTGAAGAAATAAGAGGTAATGGTCTAGCAAAATTCTAAAATTATATTTTAGTAAAATTTTTTCTATGTGTGAGAAAAAACAAAAAAGTCAAATTATTTTTTTAAAAATGTCTTCTCTTATCGAAAATGAATTTAGATTAGACGATCCTCCGTTCGTGAGTTACAATCAAAAAAAGAATGACTATATAAGAGTTGCTATGAATCCTGGATCTTCAAGGAAGAGTGAATACTGGAGGTGATTTAATTTTAGAAGTTGATAATCAGCAGAGTTATTTATATTTACCTGGTTCCTTTTTACACTGTGAATATTCTTTATATAGTGATGCCAATTTTACAACACCATTACCAGATACCGATAATATTGCATTAGAGAATAATTTTTTTCCAAGATTATTTACAAAAATGCGTTTAGATGTTGCAACTCAAAATATAGAAACAATAAGTGATTCTCCAGGTGTAATTGATAAAATGCTTAGATTTGTAACAATTGGTAAAAAGCATGAAATCGAAGGTTGGTTTCCTGATACTAATGATGGTATATGATGGAAGGATATGATGCTTATAGAAATCTTTGTATAGAATTTGGAGTTGAACCACAATTAACTCCTGGAGATTGGAGACATTAATAATTTCTTTCCAAGATTATTTACACAAATGCGCTTAGATGTTGCAACTCAAAATATAGAAACAATAAGTGATTCTCCAGGTATTATTGATTCAATGCTTCGATTTGTAACAATTGGTGAAAATGATAAAAAGCATGAAATCGAAGGTTGGTTTCCTGATACTAATGATGGTATAATTGTTGATGATTTAACTCACGCTGGAACAGATGCAGCAGGAATTGCGAAAGATGTAGAAAATATTGCAAAACATTTAAATAAAACAAACAACAGTGCATATAAAGAAAGACGTGAATTTAACAAGAAAAGTAAACAGACAGTTAATTGATCATTGTCTCCATTATTCGGATATTTAGATTATGATAAAATATCATATCAATTAAAATTTAAGTTAATAATTCATCGTACAGCAAATAATGAATTAATCTTTTTTGGTAAGACTGGAAAAAAAGCATATTTAAAAATTGATAGACTTGAATGGTGGATTAAGCATATTACTCCTGGTTTAGAGATTGAAACAGCTATTGCAAAAAGATTAAATACTAACAAACCAATTCCAGTAAATTTTCTAAAGCGTACTGCTAGTTCAGTAACTTTTTCAGAGCAAAGATTTAACTGGCATTTTACTAGAACTTCGAATACTCCAAGATATTTATTACTAACATTTCAAAGAAATAATTCTCCAAGTTTTGATAAGAACAATAATATTTTTCATATTAATACAATTCGAAGTTTACAAGTAGCTTTAAATCAAATCCGATATCCAATTGATCCATTAAGATTCGATGATGACAATAATCAATTTATGGAAGGATATGATGCTTATAGAAATGTTTGTATAGAATTTGGAGTTGAACCACAATTAACTCCTGGAGATTAGAGACATTTATATCCTGTTTTCTGTTTCGATTTAAGTGCACAATCTGAAGATATTATCAAGACTGATTGTGATGTAACAATTAATATTGAAAAAAAAGATTCCACAACTTCATTGATGGCTTATGGTTTATTGCAAGAAGATGTAAAATATTCTATTGAAATTCTTAATGTAAAGATTGGTAGGATTGGTTAATAACCTGAGGACCTTTGGTCCGATCGGCTGAAGCCTCTGAACAAAGTTCTATAGGTTAATAAGATGAGGACTTTAGTCCGATCGGCTGAAGCCTCTGAACAAAGTTCTATAGGTTAAAACCCAAGACTTCGTCGATGAGTTAATTAAAATTTTCGGTAACTTAAAATTTGTTCTTAACTTAAAATTTTTTCATAACTAGAATAGATTAAAAAAATTTTTACTTAAAATGTTTTTATTAAAAATGTCAGAAGCGAAAAGTAATAATAATAATAAAACTGTTGAATTAAAATTACGTAATATTGTTGACAAAAATGCACCTAAAACTATTACGATTGACAAAAAAAAGTATTACATAAGTAAACCAATGATAGAGAATATTCAATTACAAGAAGAAAAGAATGGCGGGATTCTCCCATTAATTCCACTAATAATAGGAGGCATAGCAGCAGCAGGAAGTGTTGCAGGTGGGACAGCTGGTATTGTCCAAGCAGTAAATAAAAATAAATCATAGAAGGCAGCATTAGAAGAACAAAAACGTCATAACAGAGAGTTAGAGAAAGTTGCTAGGGGAGAAGGAATAGTAGATAATTTTATTAGTAAATTAAATTTAGTTGATGAAGGAAAACGAGTTCTTTAAAATATTCTTCAAAATGTTGATGATTTAATTGAAATTAGAGAAACTAAAGATGGTTCTGGAATATATCTAAGTCCTAGTATGATTCGGTAATAGCCTCAGGACCTTTGGTCCGATCGACTAAAGCCTCAGTACCTTTGGTTCTATTAGGTAAAACATTTATTTTATCTTTTAAAATGAATTCTACAAATTCCGAAAATTTAATTAAATTAAAAATTTCAAATCTAGATGTAATGGATTATCTCTTAAATGTACATAAAACCTCAAGTTGTCAGCACACCGGTCGGCTGCATTCCGGAGGTGATATACAAAAAACATTAGAAAACTTTCCTGGATTTATTTGAAGTAAATATTCGAAAGAAAAACATCTTCCTGGTCATTCATATACTGGGCCAGGAACTCGATTAGATATAAGACTAGATGAGAATAATAATCCAAAACCAGTTGAAGAACCAATAAACAGAGTCGATGAAGCAGCTTACAGACATGATTTAGCTTATCGAAATCATGACCTAAGTTCTCAACATGTAGCTGATCAGAAGATGATTTAAGAATTAAATTGTATTCAAAGTCCTACATTTAGAGAAAGAATTGAAAGAATGTTTGTTAAGAAAGCTTTACAAGCAAAAATATTGTTTGTCCAGGGTATTGATCCGTCAGCAAATGAAACCTACGCGTCTGAAATTCATAAAGAATATAGAAGGGCTAAATATTTATTGAAAGTAAAAGTATTTAATAAAGATTATATTTGGAGTGCTGATCTTATTCATATGCCGAATGAAGGAGGGTTTAAGTACGCATTGACCGTTACAGATTTATATACACGATACGCGTGGGCAAAGCCTTTAAAAAACAAAAGTGGTCTGTCAGTTAAATATGCGTTTGAAGAAATCTTTAAAAAAAGTAAGAGAAAGCCAAGGAAATTGTTTGTTGATAAAGGGTCGGAATTTTATAACGGAAATTTTCAGGCACTATTTGAAACAGACGAAAGTCATCGCCAAGGCTCAGTTTATTCAACTGAAAATCCAGGAAAGGCTGTAGTAATAGAGCGTTTCAATAGATCATTGAAAAATAAAATTTTAAAGAAATTTACTGAGCAAGGAAATCAGAAATGGTTGAAGATATTACCAGGAGTTGTAGAAGAGTACAATAATAAAGTTCATTCAGGTATTGAAGAAACTCCAAAGAATGCTTCTGACGATCCAGATTTGATAAGAAAAAAATATTCGAAAATAATTATTCGAATGAGAGTAATCCGAATTTGCAGAAACTTAAGCCGAAAGTTAAGATTGGAGATAGAGTTAGAATATTTAAGTATAAGAATAAATTTGAAAAGGCTTTGTTGGTTATTGGACTAAAGAGATATTTGAAGTTTGTAAAATAAACCAAACTTATCCGATTACTTACGAAATCAAAGATTTAGATGATGAAGATATCAGAGGCCGACTTTATCAAAATGAATTACAACGAAGCGATTTTTAATTATCATTATTATTATTCAATTCTAACATAATATCTAGAAATGGTACTCCTTCCTGTAATTTCAATAAAACATAAAGACATAATTGACCACAATAAGTAGTTCCTGGTTTTTGAATTTGAAATGTCTTATAAGTTCCATTGCCAAGTAATTTTTTAACTTCATTTGTAGGTGGAAGTCCATAAGAGTCGAACCAATAGTTCTCAGACTCTGGGCGGTCAAAATAATAATTAGAACCGTTTATATTTCTTTGTCCCGCTGACCAATGTACTCCTTTTTGATCTGACGTGTGAAGATTTGTTATGAAATTCAAAGGAATCGGTTTATTAGCAGAGCTAGTGCTTCGCACATCTTTTAGGAATTGTAACTCGTCACTCATCAATATGTGAAAATTCTTTATTCCCAATTGATTAGCAATTTTCTTTAGATCAAAATTTGTAGTTTTTTGCGTTCCATATAATTTTAAGAACTCATGTTGCTCATTTTAAATGAAATAAAATCTATTTCAGAAATTTCTCAAAAGAATTGGTGTGTAGCAGCTGCTAACATTGTGACAGCTGATAGGGGTGAAGCAAATCACAGACAATAGCGCATAATGCGGGTTGTGAAATCTCATTCACACTATGAGAACAAAAGAACAAATACAATCTAAACACAATAGACATATGAGAGAGAAGATAAATAAATGAGCATTTCTCTTCATTTTAATTTCAATATCATTAATGCGACATTGTTTTGAATGGAAAAATACACCGACTGTCGAACCATATCGGCACTTTTATCGACAACTATGTCGGCGCTTTTATCAACAACCATGTCGGCACTTTTATCGACAGCCATGTCGACAAACATTCTGACACATTTTGTGGCTACAAAACTGGTTCTGGTTCTGGTGTAAATTTCCATTAGCGTTCAAGGTCATTCTATTAAAAGCATACGGGAATTATCCTCATTGAAGACAAACAATTGTTTTAAAGAATGCATATCATTGTGAATACAACATTCCTGTAACAGACAGGATCCAGAGAGAGAGAAAGAAGTCACGCTGCTCCGTAAAAGTTTTAATTGTGTTGTCCAACCAAACAATGTCATGGCATGATATACACATCATAACAAATCAAGCGTTCTTATATTCACATACGAAACATACGCCATGTGGTCAACTTATAGAACAATCTCAACAAAATAAGCAACCTATACAAAATATGCAACCTGTACAAGAAATTCAATCTATGTCAAATATTCAACAATTAAAACATTTGGTATAGCAATACCTAACAGATTAACAAATAATGATACATTAAAATGTTTAAAATCTGGAATTGATGATGAAAGAAATGCCTTGAAAAAAAACAACACCAATAATATCTGATGCCAAATCTACATTAGCTGAAGAAAAACAAACAATTGAAGATAAAAACCAATAACAAACGGTGAGTGCTATAATTAATTAATTTTATTTTTAGATGTAATAAGTTTTTAGATGTAATAAAAAATTATTATTCCCACGTGTCATCATCATCACTTAAATTACTCTCACTGACGATTGTTTGAAATATTTCAGCTTGAATATCTTCTCCGTTATAAGGTAACATACTTTCATTTTCATCAGGTGCTTGACGTTTAAGAATATTTATTTGACCAGAAAATTTTTTTTCTTCAGTATTATTATTTTTATCGGGAATACTAATTCCAGTTTTTAAAGATCTTTTCCATGGTTTATTAACTGTAGTCGATAATGTTTTACCCGAATATAATTTTTATAAAATCTTGTACTTTTACTTTATCTTGTGAATATCCTTTGACTGTTTTCTTTTCACTAAGTCTCCCTTGTTCATCTACAGTAATACAATATTTTATTTTAGGAGCAATAAACATTGCAAAAATAATTCCACCATTTCCATAATCATTTTTTCATTTACACAATTCTCCCCCAACATATCCAGCACCCACTAATTTATTGAAGAGTTCATTAGAAATGTATATTGAATCAGTGTTTTTTACAATTAATGGAAAACCACAATTAAATGCCCCATCTTCTGTTTCAATATCATAAACATATTGTTTTTTATTATTTAAGTATCTTACAGTGGTGACATCTTTGGTAATATTATTTTTAACTTGGCACGCACTAAAGCATAATGATTTATCTTGTCTTTCGCTTACTACCAAATTAATACCTAGAGATGATGCCAAATTGTATAAACCACTAAACGTTTCTTTATTTTTCTGTGTAAAACGAATAATTGCATATTTACTTGTAAATAAAGATTTCTTGCTCCCATCTGCTGCATAAAATCCAACAAAGAACCAATATCTAATATTATATTCAGCATTTAGAACATACCAAGGAACAAGTTTTTTTAAACTGATTATAATAATTTTCACTTAAGTATGTGGCATATTGTTTTGGATTTTGAAAATTAAGTTTGTATACCCTAGATGATCTCATCGTATCATATATTTTACAATGATTGTTATAGACTTCATTAATATATGTTTTTAATTTAATTAAGAGGTTAAGATCTTGGTTATATAAAGTACAACAATATCTGACTCCTGATTCATAATTATAGATTCCAGCAGAGCCATCTTCTAAAAAGAACCCTTCTATAAATGCTTGCTTACATCTTAAATTAGGTGGATCATCAACATAAATATCACTTACAATTTGTTACAATGTGATTGTATTGTCGTGTAAAAATAATTTATTATGTAGTAAATTTGTTCCTATATTTAATTCTTGTGGCTTTATTTCATTACCTATTTCATCTAACAATGAATGATCTTCAGTAACATCTACTATTCCCATTTTTGTTCTTATTCCATAAATACTTTTATTTGTGTAATGTCTAATAATTTTTTTTACTTTACTCCATCCATTATGAGTATAAATTTCTAAATTATCAACAAATGAAATTTCTTTCATATCACCATTAATTTCAAACGGATTAATTTTATAGTTGTTTACAATACTATCTATTCTAGAAATAAATAATGAATTATCCTTTCTCAATATTACAGGCGTGTCAGCTGTTACTGAATCTGTATAATGAATGTATTTTTCGTTGAAACCATTAATTTCTAAAATAAAGTTATTCATGATTCTTCTAGAGTGAGAAAAAATAAAAGAACCTAAGTGTGATGGCATGAATGACGTCTTCCCATCTTTTAGAATATTAGTTTTAAGAAATTCATCATCTTCCATTTCTACTTTCGCTAAATATTGTTCATCATTTAATTTTTCATAATCTTTTACTTCTTGATTGAAATTTTTTCTCAATGTATTCTCATTCCATAAATGATATTTAGTGGTTATATCTTTTTGTACGGTTTTTCCATATAGTGAATTCATCAATAATTTTATTGACTCATCGCCTACAGTATTTCCTTCTGTTTTATATCTTTTTCTCAAATTAAAAAGTTTTTCAATATAATTTCGAAATGGTGAAACTTGATAATTTTTTTCATAAATTATACCATCAGTAATATGTAAGATTTTTCCCCCACATCTAACAATTTCTTGTATGTCTACAGAAGTTAATACATCATAACATATACCATTTCTAAACCTGATTACTTTTACATGAGAATTATTATTTTGATTTTCAACTTTATCTTTTATAGGAACTGGTTGAAAAAACATATCATTGGGATATTGAAACACAACAGAGAATATTCCAGTTTTAGGTATAAATGTTTGAGTATTAAATTTATATACTATTTCTCGTTCTTCTTCTTGACGAAATTTTCTAGCCGATTCAGCTTTATGGTATTCTAATTTTCATCATACATAGCTGATGGATATAAAGATGTTGCATCAAAAGCCATTAGAAATTCATTTTTTTGTTCAAGTAGTTGATTTTAAATTTTCTTACAAACTTCAGTTTTATCTCCTAAATCTCGATACTGTTTCATTAAATCTATTAAATTACTTCCAAGGGACAAAGTCCCCCCAGCGCAGCGACCAGGTAAATACGGTTTTAATATTGGTAAGAAGATGCTACAAAATGGCGATATGTATTTTCTTATATTTGCTGAAACTCTTCCACCTTTGACAGATTTTCTAATATAATTTCTAGCCCATAAATCTTTATGAGAATGAATATTTATATTGTCATTTTGTACGCTTTTCATCCAACCGTTAAATGTTAAAGCAGAGGATGTTAAATTAGTAGTTATATCTTCACCAACTAAATCTCGCATGACATTATTATATTTGTAGATACAAAAAGCTAAAGAAAGAATATCGTTAACTAAATATGGTCTCCATTCATTTTCTTTTTCTTTATAATTTTCATGTGTTATGTCTCCAATTTCATAATTTAATTTACACGCATTCGTAGGAATTTTAAAATTCTCACACCATTTAGAAAGACTTGTTTTTACATGTTGATAACTACATTTCATTATAATAGTTTGAAGTGCTAATTTACCTGACGGTGAATCTATTTTCATATTGTTTTTAAATCTAAAAGATTTTTGAATGTATCTACTAACACATTCAGTTGTATAAGGATTTTGTAATGAAGCAGTCAATATTCCTCTTGAAGTTTTAAGAGGCGGTTTAGATAATTTAAAATTAGCTTTTATCGGAAAATAGGAATCAAAACCTGATGAATTGTGAGCTATTAAAGTTACTCTCGAATAATTAAATTTTCCAAGAGTTTTAAAAAATTGATGGATCGGACATACGTCCTCTGGGTTTCCCCCGATCGGACATTCATCATCCTCAGCTCTCGTAAATATTTTCACACAATTTTGAAGTTTATTAAATTCTAATTCAGTTAAATTATTATACTCATTAATCTGTTTTTTAAGATTTTTAATTTCATCTTCATCTTTTGATCGTTTAATTTTAATCATATCACTTAACAAACGTGTTTCTAATTCTTTCCATCTTTGTTTCGGTAAGCAACATATAAATTTATTAAAATTAATAGCTCCTACAGCATAAGGAATAGGATGAGCTGTTGAACAGTTAGGATCAGGAAAAGTTTCGAGATCCCAAATATATGTTGAACCATAGTCAATTTTTTTCTTTGTTATGATTTTATATGGACGCGTTGTTAGATTTTCATCAGTGACTGTTTTATATATCGGCTTGAAATTATTTTCAATTTCTCCAATAGCTTTTAATTTATGAGATTTATTGATTAAACAATAGTGTCCAATTGTTGAACCTTCGTGAAAATAATTGTAATAAACATAATTATGAAACGTTTCAATTCCTCTAGGATTTAAATGACGATTCGAAGGACTGTAATACTGAACACTTTCTCCAAAAAATTTATTAAACTGAGAAAATTTGCAGTTTGACATTACTCCTGTTCTAGATGTGGCTTTCTCTTTATATAAAAAATTATTAAACATTTCTTTCATCATTTCTCCTTGTTTTTCATTAAACCTCGTAAAACATTATAACATTTAATAAAACAAAAATCTTCAGAAGGAATATAACAATATTCACCGAAATAGTCTTTGATTCTATATTTCATATTAATCCCTGCACCTCTATGTGATCTTTGTACTAACTTCATTGCAAAATCTTCATATTTAATATCACCTGTAAAAATCCATTCGTTAGCATCGGATTTCCCATCCAGATTCGAAAACCATGTTTCAAATGATTTTTTATTATAGAAGGTTACGTAAAAATTTTGAATTATATTTTCCTGATCTTTAACAACTTTTCCAAGTAAATTAATGATTTTACCATTTGCTAAAAGTTTCCGCATGTCATTTACTACATTAATAAAAGATACATTTTCATATTTAATTTCATTTGGATTAAATAAATTACATAAATCATCACCAAGTTCATCCTTAATTCTATCATCAAAAAAGATATCACTAATAGGAGTTTCTAATATTTCTTTTGTTCCACTTTTCTGTTTTTTAGTATTACGTCTAATACTACGCCTAGTACGTTTCTGTTTTTTAATACGTTTACTACGTTTACTACGTTTAATTTGTGCATCAAACTCTGCAATTTGTTCTTGTTTAATTCATCAATCCTAGACGTTAGTCCGAGAGACATTTCACGATTCATATTTTTTAAAAGAAAAAATGTATTTTTACATATACACAGGAATATTTAATTGATGTAATGCTTCTAATTCAAGGATTGTTAAATTTTCTTTCTTAACCAACCACCATAAATTATTGAAAATCAAAAATACTCGGAAACTTCTTAAACAAAGTGGAAAGTCTTTTGTTTTAACACACGGTTTAATACCATGTTTTGTTTTATAATCTGTAACGAGCGCTACATATTTATGATGATAATAAAATCTAACTTCTTTCTTCGAATTGATAGGGTTTGTAGGATGACGATAATCTTTTAAAACTGGTACATGTTCTATTTTGTAAGCATTCAACATATTTTTTTATTTTTATCAAAAAAAATTTATAAAAAAAAATATTCGATCACTCCGCGAAAATATTTTCTATAACTCTGTCATGTATTTTTTTATCAATATCAATTGTAATGAAGCCATAAACTTTTGACCAAGCATTGTTACACGATTGTTTAAATTCATCTTTATTTCTTACGCATAAATCTCTTAACTAATCACTTAAGTTTCTTGCATTTTTTTCAAGTAGTATAAATATATTTGCATTCATTCTAATAACACTTCCGTCTAATGAATACATACTTTGTGTTAAAAAAAACACTACAGTTATTATGTCTACCTCTTGTGAAATAATTTCTCTGAACTGACTGATTTCTATCATTAACACAATCATCAAAAATTACACAATGTTTCATTGTTTTATCTAGTTTACTAGGATCTTGCATATTACCACTATCATCTATTAATTGCATCTTTATATGCTTATTTTTATTGGATTCAACTAACTGATTATTTTTTGCTGCTTCTTCACACCACGAACTTATTTCTTCTTCATATTCAGATTTTTCATATTCTTTGAATAATGAAGCAATTGCTGTTTTTTTAAGATTATTTTCAAATCCATATTTTAAAAATTGATAGACGGGTTGTTCTGCTGTTGTTGTATAAATTATAAGATTGTTATAATCCAAAAAATTTGGAGTCGTTAAAATTTTAAATAATAGATACGTTTTTCCACAACCTGATCTTCCACAAATAACTGACAAAACTTTATTAGATAAATTTGGATGATGATTAAATTTGAGTTTTTTTTATTTAATGGAGGTACTTCACTCATTTTTTAATAAAAAATTTCAATTTAAAATTTTTTTATTTTTAAAGAAGAAGAAGAAAATTAAACTTCTCTAGCTTCGCGTGGGAGTTTATACCTCCCGAACCAAAAGATCTATCATAATCTCTTCACCTCCAAAATTTATTTCTTGTCCTTTCTCATCAGTGATTCTAATGTTAATGTTGTTAATAGTTTTTCTTGTAATAGGGAAATATATTAATGTTTGTGGAATTACGTTTAATCTGTAACCAATGGGTACAGTAAAAGCAGGAAAACTGAATATTAAATTTGACAATTTACCATTTATATATCCTCCTTCAATAATGTCACAACGTACAACAATTGAATTTATTTCAGTTATTTCTGGTATCTTCTCACCTAAATGATAACCTTGACTATAGGTTTGTTTATTAAATCCTAATAGCTTTGACAATGATCTATCATGATTAAAATCAACTTGATGATTTTCGTCTAAAGTAAGAGAAAATTTATTGACTGCCGGTTCAACTGCAAAATGTAATTGTTTCTTATCTTTAAGTGGTATACCTAAATGTCTCTTAATTTCATTTGATATTGATTCAACTTCGTAAGAACCAGGAAGAAAAGTTAGTATTTTCCATGTTTTGCCTTTATCAGTAGAATATCTAAATTGATTATTAACATCTTTGATAACGTTTTGAATAGTGTTAAATGTAGAGAAACTAGTCAATGCAATTTGGTAATTTTTATTTTGTTCCAAATGTAGAATGGGTTCTAAATTACAAGTGTGTGATGAAGTAGTTGCTATAATTTTTAACGTCGTACTAAATTTTGATGAACCCAAAATCTCTGTCAAATTTTCTAAATGATTATTAATTTTGTCAAAATCTACTGATGATAATTCTCTCGAAGACATTTTTTAACTAAAAAATTTTGATAAATATTATAGATAAAAATCGTAGATAAAAATCGTAGATAAAAATCATAAATAAAATTCATAGATAAAAATTAGAAACAAACATATTTCAGCTATACTTTTATAATCCTCTTCATTTAGAATCTTCTTTTCTAACAGTCTTTTCAATATAGCATGAATTTCATTGAAACTAAAATTATGTCCTTCTTTTATTGCAGATATTAAAATATTTAATCTATTTAGTAATTCTTGTGAATCATCTGGTAAGAATACAGTTGTTTCTGTTTTCTGTTTTTCAGATAAACCTTTTCCTACTTTAACTCCCGTTGATAATAAATTTTCTAATTGTTTATAACGTCTTAGAGATTTTACGGCATGAACTCTATCTAACATAGCTTTATATTTTATGAGATCTCCTACAGCATATTTTTTTAAACCTGCTCCTCTTAAAAGATCAACAAAATTTCTATCTAAACTAAAAGGAGATTTATCTGGTGAAAAAATTAAACCTCGAAAAGGTTGTGGAAATATTTCTTTTTGTCCGAGATAAAATCTAGGTATAGTTTTTCCATCTATAAATGAAATAGAATGTTCAAATTGCATAGATTTTGGTAATTTCTTATTAATGTTTGATTCTAGTAATCCATAGTCATCTATTATAGTTTTGTGCTCTGGATCTGTTATATTAATTTGTTTATCATTATTTGTAAGTTCTTTTTCAAGAGTTTTAAATGGTTTCATAGTTTTTTCAAAATCAGTTTTTACTTACTCGGTTTGCTGCATTTTTTCAAACATATCAGATTGAATACCAGGTTTTATCATTCTATGTTGAAGATGATTTTCTTTCATAATATTTCTTTGTTTTATTAACTCTTCTAATTGTTTTATTCTTTTAACATTATCAGCTCTAATTTTATCCATTTTTTATATTATATTTTTACATATCTTTTTTTGATTATCAGCTTTAATTTTATCCATTTTTTAAAATATAATATTTGAATTTTGTGGTAACATTGGAATGCAACAAAAACATTTTACTGAACAAATTATTTTTTTATTGCTTTTTGTCTGACATCTTTTCGTTTTAAGTTTTGTTTAATAAAGTTTTGCTTAAATTTTCGCTTAAAGTTTTTAGCTCTTCTAAAAAAACTTTATCATTTGCTTCATTAGAAATTTTACCATCACTAGAAATTTCGCCATCCTGTTTATCCTTATCATCAACTTTTTCTGACTGTAATTGAAATGATATTTGATTTACTTCATTAGCTATTTGATCAAATTTTTTCAATCTCATCTAACGTAGTAACATTATCATCACATACTCTTTGAAAGTAGTAATGCAATTTGTCATAGACTTCTTTAATATGTAAATGCTTAGTTTTTAATAATTTTCGTTTCTTTGATATTAAAGATTTATCTAACATTGTAGCAAGTGAAGTTGCAAAAACACCCGTACCTGTTAAAGCTGTAGCAACTACTGGAATTACTAAAACACCTGAAGATATAACAATTGTTAAAGCACCTAAACTTATTGTTAAGAATATGCCAATTCCTTGTGTTACATTCTTAACATTAGTCCATCTCTTTCTTAATTTTTTATAATGCTCTAATCTTAATAATAATTGGGATTCCTTATCTTTCATATAACGTACTCTATCTTTGTGTTTTTCTTTATTCATTTTTTCAATGTTAATCTTTTCAATGTCCATTAAAGTAGAACTACGTTCATATGATAACGAAGGATATATTCTTGCGGTTGAAAAATAGATGAAATTCATGAATTTAGATGTTTTTAAAAATACCAATTTTTTTGATGTTGTGTCCTGGAACGGTCATGATTTGAGCAAGAGAGAGAAAAAAATTATAATCACAAATTTGAGATTCTTAACTTTTTCGGTGTCCTGGAACGGTCATGATTTTGGGAGTAAAATGTCATAACCACAAATTTGAGATTCTTAACTTTTATGATTTTCGGTGTCCTGGAACGGTCATGATTTGAGCAAGAGTAAAATAATCATAATCACAAATTTGAGATTTTGAAAAATTTGAAAAATTGGGGATTTTTAAAAACGCCTAAATTTATGAATTTTGGTCTTAAAAACCTGAAAAAGGGTCAAATTCATGAATTTAGTCGTTTTTAAAAATACTAATTTTTCTGAATTTGTCTTGTCATGGAACGGTCTTCTTCCCATTACTCCGGACTATGAGGTGTACATCATTCTGTGAAAGTCTCATTTTCGGCCTCGTTCCCTTCAGAAACTCGTGCTGGCTGCCGGACTATGAGGTGTTCATCATTCTGTGAAAGTCTCATTGTCGGCCTCGTTCCCAGCAGAAACTCGTGCTGGCTGCCGGACTATGAGACATTCTGTGAAAGTCTCATTTTCGGCCTCGTTCCCTGCAGAAACTCGCGTTGACTGCCGGACTATGAGGTGTACATCATTGTGTGAAAGTCTCATTGTCGGCCTCGTTCCCTGCAGAAACTCGCTCTGCCTGCCGGAGTATGAGGCGTGCATCATTCTGTAAAAGTCTCATTTTCGGCCTCGTTCCCTGCAGAAATTCGTGCTCTCTGCCGGACTATGAGGTGTACATCATTGTGTGAAAGTCTCATTGTCGGCCTCGTTCCCTGCAGAAACTCGTGCTAGCTGCCGGACTATGAGATGTGCATCATTATGTGAAAGTCTCATTGTCAGCCTCTTTCCCTGCAGAAACTCGTGGTGGCTGCCAGACTATGAGATGTTCATTGTATGAAAGTCTCATTTTCGGCCTCGTTCCGTGCAGGAACTCGTGGTAGCTGCCGGACTATGAGATGTACATCATTGTGTGAAAGTCTCACTTTCAGCCTCGTTCCTGCAAAAACTCGTGTTGACTGCCGGACTGTGAAGTGTACATTAGGGTGGATCGAAAAAAACTTTTTTTCGAATTTGAAGATGCTTGGGGTCCCAATCTACGTGAACGGGTAATTTAGGATGCCACACCAAATTTTATCGATTTTGGTTGATGTTTAGAGGTCCCACACTGAGCTTGAAAATGATTAGGTAGGCCTAAAAATCGATTTTTTTCGATTTTCTTGAAATTCAAAATTCAAAGTAGCTTGGGGTCTAGAATGATTCTGTTGGGTTATATGAACAACATATTCAAATTTGAGACGATTTGAAGAAGGTCTTCAGGTCCCACACTGAGGTCAAAAAGTCCCAAAATTGACAAAAAAATCAAAAATTTTGCAGTTTTTTAGATCTAGTGATATATAAGATCTAAATGCGACGTAGCTTGGGGTTTGAAAACACTTATTGGGTCTGAAGCAACAACATACTAAAATTTGAGACGATTTGGACAAGTTCTGCAGGTCCCACATTAAGATTAAAGAAGTCTCAAAAATTACAAAAAAACAAAAAAATTGCAACATTTTAGAAATGATTTTGCTTAAGGTCAAAATATGATGTAGCCTGGCGTTTGAAAACATACCCAAGGTCTGAAGAAACCATATGGTAAAATTTGAGACGATTTGGACATTTTCTTCTGGTTCAACAACGATGTCAAAGTTAGACAAGAAATCGATATATAAAATGAATAAATTAATTATATTTTGATTAATTGAGCTGCCTTGTGTAGGATAAGAAATTGCATGTGGATCTATCTTGTCTTGGAAGATACCCATGATGCAGCACAAGGACTAGCCTATTAACGATTTTCTAACATACAAGTACCTGTATACTCATTTGCATTTTCAGTATTCATAAAGTATCATTTCCAAGACCATTGTAAAAAAACAAGTATCATCTGTTTTGCAATAGCACCAATATATCAAAACTTTTGAATACATGTACAATTTCTCGTAACAATACATATCTGACAATGCTCGTGAAATCAGTAGGCCTGACTTCACGTAGACTAGAGACAATTTTCTACTATGTACACTTCAGAAAAATCCAAAACACTGCCTCAATTGGCTACTGTCTAAACTCTTTCTTCGTATTGAACCTGTCCATCTTCTTTCGAGACAAAATCTTTGTTTGTATCACCGCATTTCGACGATCACCTCCACATACCGAAGCAGCCGCCTCTGTCGTCATTTTGACTCCACGCTCAACGGACTGTGAGTGGCAAGGGTATTGCATGTGTTCTGCGAGATCCTCTGGAGAGCTCTCCTTCGCGAGTTCACGGATCGTGACGTCAGGCACCATGGATAACATGGGAGGAGAGTATCTCTGTGATTCGGCAGTCCAGTCGATCAACTCATGATAACTATTTGCTGCGAGATTTATTTCTGGCACTTGGAAAGTGCGCACAGCTGTTTGGGAACGCAACACGGAGTCTTCTCTGACTTTTTCAATTCTGCATCCCAAGGTTCTGATGTTGTCATCAGCATCACAAATCATAGAGATGAGGATGTTTTCCTGATGGGCGAAGTATCCGTTTCGCTTCAGAACCGGATCAATGATTTCACGTAACTCATGCGGCAAATACCTTGATTTCTCAACAAGGGAGAAAAAATGTCTCGCGCCGTCAGTGCAAGACGGCATGCACTTCGTCTCAAACCAGACTGGATCGTACACTGTCATGATGAATTTTGCGAGGATGACAAGGTTTGTGGATGGTCTTTCTGTCGCGACGTATAGACGCAGGATGCGGCTTGCCATTGTCAACCATCGAGACAGGCTCAAATTTCCTGGATCACGATGGGCTAAATTCGTGGAACAGACACCGTCCGCTATGCCACGGCAGAGATCCCAAAAAAATTTTGATCACTGCTCAATCGATGTCTGACATGGGACAAATCAAGTCTGAAGTTGAATGGAATCGGCTCGAATAGAACAATGGGCTTCCTTCCACAGTTCTTTAAGGATTTGCCCAGAGGACCGCTGAAAGAGCCTGGACCAGTGCTGGCTCTATCGAGATGTAGAAACAAATGTCGGAGAGGAAGCTCGTTAATATGAAGCATACAAATCAACCACTGAACGGGATGTTGTAGCTCACGCTCAATCATTCGAATTACACCACCATTCTGTCCGGTATTGACATTTGTAGAATCACAACCTAAAGTAACCACATCTTCCAGAGAAATATCATTTTCGTCAGTCAAAAATTCGAAAATTCCTGACTTGATTGAGATCGCGCTTCCGCCTTCTGCCGTAAAGTGGCCGAGATAATGAGATCCTGGTTCTTCAAGTAGTGTGATGTGCTCGTCGACTGACACGACCTTCTTTGAAATGCCCTCAACTTCTACCCAGGATAAAGTTTTATCTTTCCTACCATCAAAGAAGAGACCTCTTAAACTTCTCTGTCGCAGCTGATGAAAAGCATTGGAAATCAGATTGGTTCTCAGCATACTCCGTTCTCTTCTTATCTTTGATCTGTCAATAACAGAGGAAGTATCTGAATCGCCTTGGCTCACATCTTGCAGAGTAGCACTAACAAGAGCAGCTGTCTGGCGATCCGGTACGCTATAGTGATCAGCACATAAAGCCACTGTTGGAAGATGCAATCGGAATTGTTCAGAATTCGACTTAGGGCTCGATGCGTAACGTGGAGGCTGCCACAAGATGTCAGCTTCATCCTCATCAGCAGAATTATCAGCCGATAGTGACATATCAATGTCCAAGTCCATATCTAGATCCATGATAGAATCCTTTGAAGACTGTGGCTGTGACCTTAGACTTTTCTCATACTCGTTTTTTTTAGATCGTAGGTTCCTCCTTCTCGTTGTCGATCGGTCCAGTGCGCCAATCACCATCTGCCGGGTTGTCCTCTGATCATGTAAAAAGGCCTTTTCTTCTGTTGGAACCTGCAAGGAATAAAATAAAACGCTAGAGGAGAGATGTTTTCGTATTTAGTACAAGCTTTTCATAGCTTACCTTTCGAGATAGATCACAATGACATTTATTGTTTGAATCTTTGATGTGACACTTGCAAGCAGCAATGTCAAACAAGTTTGAACAGTCATTTTTGAATAGTGTCAACCTCTTCAAGTAAGCTGGGGATTCCTTTCGTCCTGTTGGCTGCCTTAGAATAGTATTGTATTCCTTGTGAAGCTCTCGCAACTTGAACATAATCCTTTCGTCTGTAATAACTAGATAGATAGATAGAATATAGAATAATATAGAATGGTAGCACAATTCCATATCTTCTTGATATCCAAACAACAAATTGGTAGAATATCCTGGACCTGCGTTTCCTTTTTCGAGCCTTCATCTTTTCTGAGGTCAAAGCGAACGCATTGATAATGTAAGAGAACATCACCCTTTGTCGGCAGCCGGAGATCATCCAAGCGTGTTTGCGCACCTAGTATAGAACAAACAATTCTTGCACTTCGAGTACTGGGCAGGTTCCCCGACGACGAACTTGCCATTACCTGCAAACGTGAAGCACACTGCACACAATTTGTATACATACATCAGTAATCATAGCATGATGACATTAAAATTCATTCTGATGTAATTTTTTAGATAGACATTACTGATATTTGATGATGTAGAAAGCCAAAAGGAGAAGATCCCAAAAACTAGCCTACATCTACCTTACAGATGAGTGGGTAGCCGAATGCACTAAGTCACTGATCAGCGAGCGCCACTGGACCTATGGTCGATTCCCACCCGCTGGTTTTTTTGCTGAACCATTCATAGACAGAAGAGTTGTAGCCTAATCACTGTTGATCACTCAATTTATACTAAGCCATTCCAGTTGTTTAGCCATACGAGTAGCAGCCATGCGACAGCACCTACAAGGCTGTATGCCTTTGTATTGAATATCTTCTAAGCATGGCAGCGCCATATATTGCCACAGAGAGATACACGTACTGTACAAGTAACTAGTTATAATACGGCATTACCTTCTTATTAGTCTCATTAATAAGTTTCCTGTTCTACTCGGTAAACATTAGATCAATTGGTAGTTATACTCTCATTAATTCATCTCTATTCACTTGTACTGTACGCATGAATTTTCGATACTCACCAGATAACAAATCAAAACACGAGAAATCGATATCCAGCTGAAGGAAAGATGAAAGTCCCGCAAATTCAAAAAAAATGTAAACATAAACAAAATATTTTAATATTCTTCTCTGATTTAGAAATCGTTGTTGAACCAGAGGAAAATGTCCAAATCGTCTCAAATTTTACCATATTGTTTCTTCAGACCTTGGGTATGTTTTCAAACGCCAGGCTACATCATATTTTGACCTTAAGCAAAATCATTTCTAAAATTTGCAATTTTTTTGTTTTTTTGTAATTTTTGAGACTTCTTTAATCTTAATGTGGGACCTGCAGAACTTGTCCAAATCGTCTCAAATTTTAGTATGTTGTTGCTTCAGACCCAATAAGTGTTTTCAAACCCCAAGCTACGTCGCATTTAGATCTTATATATCACTAGATCTAAAAAACTGCAAAATTTTTGATTTTTTTGTCAATTTTGGGACTTTTTGACCTCAGTGTGGGACCTGAAGACCTTCTTCAAATCGTCTCAAATTTGAATATGTTGTTCATATAACCCAACAGAATCATTCTAGACCCCAAGCTACTTTGAATTTTGAATTTCAAGAAAATCGAAAAAATCGATTTTTAGGCTTACCTAATCATTTTCAAGCTCAGTGTGGGACCTCTAATCATCAACCAAAATCGATAAAATTTGGTGTGGCATCCTAAATTACCCGTTCACGTAGATTGAGACCCCAAGCATTTTCAAATTCGAAAAAAAGTTTTTTTCGCTCCACCCTAGTGTACATCGTTCTGTGAAAGTCTCATTGTTGGCCTCGTTCCCTGCAGAAACTCGTGCTGGCTGCCGGACTATGAGACATTCTGTGAAAGTCTCATTTTCGGCCTCGTTCCCTGCAGAAACTCGTGTTGACTGCCGGACTATGAGGTGTACATCATTGTGTGAAAGTCTCATTGTCGGCCTCGTTCCCTGCAGAAACTCGCTCTGCCTGCCGGAGTATGAGGCGTGCATCATTCTGTAAAAGTCTCATTTTCGGCCTCGTTCCCTGCAGAAATTCGTGCTCTCTGCCGGACTATGAGGTGTACATCATTGTGTGAAAGTCTCATTGTCGGCCTCGTTCCCAGCAGAAACTCGTGCTGGCTGCCGGACTATGAGACATTCTGTGAAAGTCTCATTTTCGGCCTCGTTCCCTGCAGAAACTCGTGTTGACTGCCGGACTATGAGGTGTACATCATTGTGTGAAAGTCTCATTGTCGGCCTCGTTCCCTGCAGAAACTCGCTCTGCCTGCCGGAGTATGAGGCGTGCATCATTCTGTAAAAGTCTCATTTTCGGCCTCGTTCCCTGCAGAAATTCGTGCTCTCTGCCGGACTATGAGGTGTACATCATTGTGTGAAAGTCTCATTGTCGGCCTCGTTCCCTGCAGAAACTCGTGCTAGCTGCCGGACTATGAGATGTGCATCATTATGTGAAAGTCTCATTGTCAGCCTCTTTCCCTGCAGAAACTCGTGGTGGCTGCCAGACTATGAGATGTTCATTGTATGAAAGTCTCATTTTCGGCCTCGTTCCGTGCAGGAACTCGTGGTGGCTGCCGGACTATGAGGCGTGCATCATTCTGTGAAAGTCTCATTGTCGGCCTCGTTCCCTGCAAAAACTCGTGCTGGCTGCCGGACTATGAGGTGTACATCGTTCTGTGAAAGTCTCATTGTCGGCCTCGTTCCCTGCAGAAACTCGTGCTGGCTGCCGGACGATGAGGTGTACATCATTTTGCGACAGTCTCATTTTCGGCCTCGTTCCCTGCAGAAACTCGTGCTGGCTGCCGCACTATGAGGTGTACATCATTCTGTGAAAGTCTCATTGTCGGCCTCGTTCCCAGCAGAAAGTCGTGCTGGCTGCCAGACTATGAGATGTACATCATTCTGTGAAAGTCTCATTTTCGGCCTCGTTCCCTGCAGAAACTCGTGTTGGCTGCCGGACTTTGAGGTGTACATCATTCTGCGACAGTCTCACTTTCGGCCTCGTTCCCTTCAGAAATTCGTGCTGGCTGCCGGACTATGAGATGTACATCATTGTGTGACAGTCTCACTTTCAGCCTCGTTCCCTGCAAAAACTCGTGTTGACTGCCGGACTATGAGGTGTACATCGTTCTGTGAAAGTCTCATTGTCGGCCTCGTTCCCTGCAGAAACTCGTGCTGTCTGCCGGACTTTGAGGTGTACATCGTTCTGTGAAAGTCTCACTGATGGCCTTGTTGCCTGCAGAAACGCATGCTGGCTGCCGGACTATGAGGTGTACATCATTGTGTGAAAGTCTCATTGTCGGCCTCGTTCCCTTCAGAAATTCGTGCTGGCTGCCGGACTATGAGGTGTACATCATTCTGTGAAAGTCTCATTGTCGGCCTCGTTCCCTTCAGAAACTCGTGCTGGCTGCCGGACTATGAGGCGTGCATCATTCTGTGAAAGTCTCATTGTCGGCCTCGTTCCCTGCAAAAACTCGTGCTGGCTGCCGGACTATGAGGTGTACATCGTTCTGTGAAAGTCTCATTGTCGGCCTCGTTCCCTGCAGAAACTCGTGCTGGCTGCCGGACTATGAGGTGTACATCATTGTGTGAAAGTCTTCTTTTCGGCCTCGTTCACGGCAGAAACTCGTGCTAGCTGCCGGAGTATGAGGTGTACATCATTCTGCGAAAGTCTCATTGTCGGCCTCGTTCCCTTCAGACACTCGTGCTGGCTGCCGGACTATGAGGTGTACATCGTTCTGTGAAAGTCTCATTGTCGGCCTCGTTCCCTGCAGAAACTCGTGATTGCTGCCGGACTATGAGGTGTACATCATTCTGTGAAAGTCTCATTGTCGGCCTCGTTCCCTTCAGAAACTCGCGCTGGCTGCCGGACTATGAGGTGTACATCATTCTGTGAAAGTCTCATTGTCGGCCTCGTTCCCTTCAGAAACTCGTGCTGGCTGCCGGACGTTGAGGTGTACATCATTCTGTGACAGTCTCACTTTCAGCCTCGTTCCCTTCAGAAACTCGTGCTGGCTGCCGGACTGTGAGGTGTACATCATTCTGTGACAATCTCACTTTCAGCCTCGTTCCCTGCAAAAACTCGTGCTGGCTACCGGACTATGAGGTGTACATCATTGTGAAAGTCTCATTGTCGGCCTCGTTCCCTTCAGAAACTCGTGCTGGCTGCCGGACTATGAGGCGTGCATCATTCTGTGAAAGTCTCATTGTCGGCCTCGTTCCCTGCAAAAACTCGTGCTGGCTGCCGGACTATGAGGTGTACATCGTTCTGTGAAAGTCTCATTGTCGGCCTCGTTCCCTGCAGAAACTCGTGCTGGCTGCCGGACTATGAGGTGTACATCATTGTGTGAAAGTCTTCTTTTCGGCCTCGTTCACGGCAGAAACTCGTGCTAGCTGCCGGAGTATGAGGTGTACATCATTCTGCGAAAGTCTCATTGTCGGCCTCGTTCCCTTCAGACACTCGTGCTGGCTGCCGGACTATGAGGTGTACATCGTTCTGTGAAAGTCTCATTGTCGGCCTCGTTCCCTGCAGAAACTCGTGATTGCTGCCGGACTATGAGGTGTACATCATTCTGTGAAAGTCTCATTGTCGGCCTCGTTCCCTTCAGAAACTCGCGCTGGCTGCCGGACTATGAGGTGTACATCATTCTGTGAAAGTCTCATTGTCGGCCTCGTTCCCTTCAGAAACTCGTGCTGGCTGCCGGACGTTGAGGTGTACATCATTCTGTGACAGTCTCACTTTCAGCCTCGTTCCCTTCAGAAACTCGTGCTGGCTGCCGGACTGTGAGGTGTACATCATTCTGTGACAGTCTCACTTTCAGCCTCGTTCCCTGCAAAAACTCGTGCTGGCTGCCGGACCATGAGGTGTACATCGTTCTGTGAAAGTCTCATTGTCGGCCTCGTTCCCTGCAGAAACTCGTGATTGCTGCCGGACTATGAGGTGTACATCATTCTGTGAAAGTCTCATTGTCGGCCTAGTTCCCTGCAGAAACTCGCGCTGGCTGCCGGACTATGAGGTGTACATCATTCTGTGAAAGTCTCATTGTCGGCCTCGTTCCCTGCAGAAACTGGTGCTTGCTGACGGACTATGAGATGTACATTAAAGTTTACTACGTTTGGCATTGTTTTAGGTACTATAAGAAGTAATCATAGAAATCATCAATACAGAAGCAGTGGCACTCTGCGCTCGTTCTACGTTCTGAAGGCCGTAGAGACATCGCATCAACCGTGCTACATTACAAAATTTGAATTGCATTTTGTTTTCTTGCCTTCTTCCTTTTAATTTCCGTGCCTACTGATGCAGCCGAAACAACGAAATATTGCAAATATATTAGACCACACAGAAGCTCGTTTCGGTTCACTTTTAATTTTGACCACTTATTTCATTGAGATTTGACGATATGATCTCAATGAAGGTTCATCTGTTGAAACAGCAACTGTCCCTGTCCAATCATCAATGTCTAGACTCAAAGATAGAAGTGACATGTAGTCATAATAATTAATTATATTATATTCCTCTACAGCATAAAAACAACAGTAGAAGGTGGATCACAAAGCTTTCATCCGGTGTGCTCTCCGTGACTTCTCTCTGAAAAGACAAAAATTATCAAACATTGACAAATTTCCACACGACAGGTACTGCATTATTCTACTGGCGGTCTAGTGACACCAATGAATTAGATAGGTCGTTTCTTCTTCTGTTTGACTAGAAGTGAAACATACGAACATGTAGCGCTAATGAAATGGAAAAATCTGCTGACATAATACCACAGCAATCGAACAATGACCAGCCAGTTCAACATTAAACACTCCAAATTGTGCGAAGTTTCAGTGTCTGTTGTCAATCGTATCACACAGCAAAGAGACACAGACAATGTCAAGCTCTACAGAGAAGTTTGTGAACGGTTTTTCGTGCGCCTGCTAACTTTTAAATAATGATCCGAAGTACCAACATTAATGAGATCGGAGCATTGTGAAGGCATTCACAGCCATCCGTAAGCGACGCACGACTGCTTTTTCTATGTAAGGTATTAAAAATTTCTTTTTGTCCGCTTAGCAAGTTCCTGCATGTGCAATCGTTTTGAATCAGTATTTGCTTCTAGCAAAGTGATGCACTTAAACAATCTAATTTTGTGAGTGACACAGTTACTGAAAAAGCATTTTGTGTTTTTTCAAGAAAAACATTTTGTGTTGATTTAGAAGCTTCTTCAAGAAAAGATTTATCTTTGAGAAAATCGGACTAATGTGGACTGCAGCACACACAAATTGGAAACTTTCACTTCAATTTGTTGTTATAGTTGTATCATTCTTGTACTAGCAAAGATAAACGTTATTTACAAGCCGATATGTGTCCCTCTTTTGCTCCTTCTAACTGACTGTGCTTCATTTGATTGCCATATTGTTTCGTTATTGATTTCATCTGCGCTTGTAGTTAATGTAAATTGTCTCCATTTCAGCAAAAAGATGTTTTGAAGCAGTGCTTCGCTCTCATTGCATGTTGTCTATGAGACTGCTCAGCCTGTATCAGGACTTCTTTCTGTCACTGATTGCCGTTCATAACAAAGGGAAATAAATTGCAGCCATATTTATTGTGAATAACGAATATTAGTGGACAATTGCACAACTCACATTTTGATTGATATAGAAAATTACCTCTCAATAGTAGAAGTCGTTTTTCCCTGGATGAACAGCGATGTCAGTTCCACAGTAGATTGTTGACCTCCGAATATAAGGACCTTTACACCAGCAGACACAATTTGGTCCTAAGTAAGCATCATCTCCATAGCTTGTGCAGTTTGTTGTATTCGTGCAATTGCCTGAAGAAGAAGATAAACTTCGATTTGTGGTTTCCGTCATATATTTTAACAACAATAATCTTTTTTTGGTGTACAATGAGCAATCGGCACACCAAAGATATTTAATTATTTAAAAAGGCTAGATGAGAAATAGATGCCTTAATTTGAACCCATTTTCGTGCAGTCTTTATCGTGGCAAAAAAGCATTACGGCAATGGTGCTGTTTTGTCGGCTGTACGATGAGCGATGAGACAAAAAGTCTTAGAAATGGCATATGATATAAATCATAATTCACTGATATCATATGGCAAGTTTGAAGAATATTCATTCAGGAGTTTCTGTGTAAAAATTTGTTGAAGATGATAAACACTCAACTCCCTCTGTAGAATTCATACGACTACTAACAATTTCAATGAGAATCTGAATGCTACACTGAGGAATTGGCTATTGATAAGACTCAACCATGTCAACAGCGCTCTTCGAGTTATTCATGAGACTGAAACTACGACATGGATCTATGCATTGCAAATTACTAACAGAGGGTATTTTAGGGCTAACTGGAAACGATCATCGCATGTTTGGCAATGTCAAAGATGCTGTCAATGTGCATTGCATAACATGCGTACACTGTAAATCGCTCAATACCAATCACACTCGAAGGATGCAAACCAAAACATTTTTTGGTATATTTCTGTATATATTTGTATGTTTTTCGTATGCATACGAAAGCCATACCAGCACAATGTTAAAAGAAAGCATGAATCATGTCCAAAGTATGTTGATTTAAGGCCTTTTGTCAATAAAGATCACACTTATGTTACTACTGTTTTGTAAGTAGTGAGACAATGACATTCAAGATTCGTTCTTTCAATACTAAATTCGATTTTAATACATGCAAGTCAAAGGCATTTCATAAATAATCAATAAGTATTCAACTATCAACAATTAATCATTTTGCAATTTTGAAATTAAGCATATTATCAATCCGAAATAAAAATACATTATAATTCATCAATGCAAAAATAGTTTTGTTTGAGATATGTAAGTCAACATGATTGCACGAAAGATATCGCTTGAATGAATTGATGTCTGTCAACTTGTCTGATCAATTAGAGCTAACTAAGTGTCCTGTTCAAGACAAGCGTCCTGTTGATAGAAAAGTAGCAACGATATACTAGTGGAGCACAAAATTCCCAATAAATCTAATCTAGTTAAATATCAAACTATGAAAAAGAAATATTCACGACTATTATTACTGAAAGAAGTTATTTGACAGCAGCATGCAATATATGTATTTTTTGCTATGTGACTTAAAGCTATAATGTACATACCAGAGGCATACCACAGGCATGCGAATGAGGATGAATTTGCATCGGGTCTCGCATATAAAACACACCAACAACTCGCATTTCAGTGTAAAATAGCCAATGACAGATAGAATAGTTTGCATCGCTTCATATCAATCACATACGAAAGTAAGTGAGATGTGGTATGAAAACATACCAGATCTCTGTAAGCATACAAGAATCTCCCATCAGATGTTAGTTTCAAGTTGCATGTGATTTTGGTATATGTTTGTATGTAGTTTTCGTATCCAGCGATTTACAGTGTGGTATGTTGTTTATTTGCTTTTATTTGCTTAAGCAAATTGTATATCAAATTTTCTGATAGCTCTTATTTATTTTTTCTGTTGTATCATGTAATTACTTACCGCGAAATTACATATACACGTAAGATTATTGCCAAGCTTGGCAATCGTGTCTCGCGTGGCCACGCCCGGTGAACATGTGCAACCATAGCCAGGCTCCGTGCTTTATTGCAAAGAAACAATTAAACTGCATGATCACAAGTAAAGACGCGGCTCATTTTTCTGTTCAGAAAAGTCATTTAGTCATGCATTTGGTGACTTGTAAGTGAACTTTACTCTGATTTCATCTAAAAGTGAAACAATTGGTTTTCATTTGTATTATTCCTATATAACATACAATTGAAAGGATTGTATTAGCAGTACTCTTATTTGGAACTGCGTTTTGCAAAGCATCTGAAAAAGTAGAATGCTAGACTATTATTTGTTGAAATTTGGACGTTGTTTTTGACATACACAAACATTTTTTGATGTATTATCAAAATGCGTTTTAGTCCTTTAATCACTAAAAAGAGGCAATGAAAAGGAATAGTTGTTGCTCGCTTACAAATATTTTCAAATTCATGCAATATCAACTGATTTTCACTGGCTTCGTTGCACACAAGGTAAAAACACGTCAATTTTGATAAATTTATCAATTGCCAGGTTACTTGTCTAAACGTCAATTTCCTATCTAGCTCTTCAAAATATTAAATATCTTTGCGGTTCACGCATTACAAAAGAAGCATTGCAGGCAGCATAGAACATTGGATCAGCGAGACGAGAAGTCAAGTTCAAGGCCTCCTGGCGTCAAAGATCCATCATCGTCAAAGAGGAAGAAAAGTTTGCAACTCATCAGTGGAAATGGATCAAATTTCGCCTTTTCAGACGATGGGAAGGACGGACGACAGATTTGTGAAATTTCACTTCTTATGACATGAAATATCTCTAGTTTACTACGAATTTGGACAAACTTGACATCTGACACTTCTCTATCATTAGCTGCATATCTTGATTTTCACCTAAAATCCCAAATTGACCCTTTCGCGACGAATTGGAACTCATAACATTGCTGGAAGTCACCATGACGTGTTCTGCACGCGTAATCAACCCTGGCCACACTGTGGTATTTTTCCGAACACGCACCAATGGGGGGAGGCAATTTCGCCCCAACCCTGCTGATCTCCCAAACTATTGCACCAATTTGACAAACCACACATCAATCGAAAGGGCATTTAAAGGGGATTCAGAAAAACAGCATTTTATTTCCAAGGTCATCCCTGGGCTGAGGTGAAAGTCAAAGGCTGAAATTCGCCTTATTTAAGACATTTCTATTAAATTTCCATTTGAAAGGGGAATGACAACAAAAACTAATAATTCATGCACTAATCGAAAGGTCTGGTCAAGTAGGAGTGTGATGGTTAATAATCGTTATGAGATTGCACCAATTGTTGTCATTAGATGAGGTCAAAGGTCAAATACATGTCATTCTAACTTGTAGTTCAACTTAGATCGCGCTAAAATTCATTTTCTGAAATACGCTTTGTTGTCTCATACAAACGTACATTCCTATTTTCCATATTTCATCTGTTAAAAAATCTTCAATATGCGTAATTAGATGCAGCACTAAAAACCACGAAAATAAGAAACATCATTTTTAAAATTTGAATTTCAAATCTCAAACATGCATGCATAATGAGCAGATAATTTTGAATTGTGAATATTATTGATAGAAAGAATACTTTTATGCCATCTCATCTTATTCCATCACGAATTGATGTCGCAATACGCACATTAGAAGTGAGTAGACCGAAGTCAGTCAAAATATTCCAAACATTCAAATCCTAAAATAGTTCATTCATCGATAGTTCATTAGATAGTTCATAAAAAATTCATTCTGTCAAAAGTTGCACGATACGTAGAAAGTAGGCTATTAGAATTCTGGTGGCCATAGATTGCTTGGTTTGATGTATATTCAAAAACTTCACCTGGGAGGAATGGGTTGAAATATTCTTCAATGATGTCTTTCAAACCGTGGCAATTTGAACAATTCATGCATGACGAGATCCAACGCAAGCTCGTGCACTGAAGTTCTTGAGCACATGTGAGCAGAGTGTTCTTCGGCCTTTGCATTTGCTTTAACTCGATCGCCTACAACGCACTGGTCACTTGCGTTTGCCGCATACATCGAGGGCCGGGCGCATGCATTCTTTTATTCCTTGGTCGTGTGTTATTTCAAATAGTTCCTGTACAATAGTTTGTCGTAACTTTGTTGATCATATTGACTTTCACATTCATTATTCTGCGTCATTGTAATTAAGTAATGCTTTGATTTCCATTCAGTTTAAAGAAACGTTTACATTTACTTACTTACCTGTGAACTCACTGGTTGCCGTAGGGTTAAACCGATGGATTTACAGGAAAAGATTGTTTGGATATCATGGTTCATATCTGATCTGAGACATATTACGGTGAAATCCATAAAACTTTTTAATTTTCGAAATTACCCGAACTTTTCACGTGTCGTCTTAATAGAGCTAATTATTCAAAGCTTGTGAAGACAGCACTCTATGAGAGAGTAAACGATAATGATAAACGACAAAGAAGTGGGTGCCCTGTTGAAAAACTGCTGTTGAGTAGCCTACATGTGACACTCAAAGCAACTAATGAATTTGACGGTGTCATTACTATTTAAATTTAGTCACGTTTTTTATGCAGCACCCTGTACAACTTTTAATACGAATTTGGATAAACTTGGCATTTTCGACCACTTCTTATTCATTCTGCGCACCCTGTAATATGTAAATATAAAAAGATCAGGTGATCGGTTTCACACAATGCGCCTGCTATGATTGTGTTTATGACGACGAATTATTCAGTGTCACACGCATTAGTGTGCTGTGATGGTGTTTGTGACGACGAATTATTCAGTGTCACACGCATTAGTGTGCTGTGATTGTGTTTGTGACGACGAATTATTCAGTGTCACACGCATTAGTGTGCTGTGATTGTGTTTGTGACGACGAATTATTCAGTGTCACACGCATTAGTGTGCTGTGATTGTATTGTTCAGTGTCACACGCATTAGTGTGCTGTGATTGTGTTTGTGACGACGAATTATTCAGTGTCACACTCATGCTACTGCTGTGATTGTGGTCGCCACCATGAATTGATCAATGTTGCCTTATGACAAAATTTTCACGTTCAACTGTATAAATATTGCATTTGACGAAGTGAAGGATACTTTCTTATAGGAACAACATATACACTCAGCAAAAGAGAAAACAGGACACCCGTATCTCTCACTCTTGCAATCTTGACTTTCAGCGGTAGCACTTGATTATTGTTCAATTGCGATCTGTGCCGTGAATGACAGCTGACTAATTAGCATCAAGACAGGCGCATCGAGTCTCTTATCAACTCGTTTGTCATTGATAGATGAATTTGCAGGCATTGTTGCAAATCAAACATTAATGAAAGAAAGATGAAACATATGACAACTTCTGAGCGATGGCAAGCCATCGGAATGCTTAAGTCAGGTCGGTCCTACCGCTATGTGGCGAGGTTCTTTAAGAGGTCTCCGAATACTATACGCAACCTGTGGCTTAAAACCCATTAGGCGCCAATGTTCCACTTGTGGAACATCGCTAGATTTTGGAAATATGTCTTATTGAATGTGGAACATATGATACTTTACAGTAAGTAATTACAATGCTTGGCAACCTTGGTGTGTCTTGGTGTGATCTGACTCATTAAAATATTATATCTCTAGATTTTAAGCGTACAATTCAATCAAAAAAGATTGGTTATGTTTTTCAATGTTCAATTTGGTTACAGCGATTTTTCAGCAGCTCTAATTAAGCAAAAGCAATTGATTGGTTTTCAGATTTTAGCTACTTATAATATGTATACCTATTCATATAGGTATGCTGTATACAAAAATATTTCATTCCTATTATATTTTTTGAAATATAGTGACAATTTCAAAATGTTCCACTTGTGGAACATTGGCGCCTTGGGCCTATACAAATTAGATCACTGACAAAATATTTCGGAAGGATTTATAATGAAATATCTTGGTCTGCCTGTCAATCTGATATGAATAGTAATGTGTGCTAGTTTGATAATCAGAATTAAAGTTTACCATTTTACATATTTTGTTTAAATTCAAAAAATTGAAAAGCAATGAAAGTTTTGTTTTGATCTGAATAAGAACGTCCTGTAACAAATATTTTGCTGCTTTACATGGTAAGTGAAAGATGTCTGTCCAACCTTCCTTCTAACTAATGCTGCCAGAGTTGATATATAGACAGTCTTGTGATTTCATTCTGCTTTATTTTATCTATAGGCTTATGTAAAGAAAATATTGTGAAGTATTTGGCGGCATAGAACTTACCAAATTTATGCCCCTGCGATAAAAATTCGACCTAATCTTTAGTTAAAATAATTATTAAAAAGAAATAATTCAATTATAACTGTAGGTGTTTGTCGGCTTCTCAGCCGTGGTGACCTCTTTGGTGCGTGTGTGCATGTGGGCTTTGCCGCCTATGATGCGGTATTACTGTGTCTCGTAGGTGTTTGTCGGCTTCTCAGCCGTGGTGACCTCTTTGGTGCGTGTGTGCATGTGGGCTTTGCCGCCTATGATGCGGTATTACTGTGTCTCCCAGTCTCCCATGTATGGCGTCACACTCTTGCCTTCCATTCTCGTGCGTCAAATTACATGACGTCATGTTTTCGCATAATTGGGACCTAAAGTGGAAGTCGGATATACATTTCTGTCTATATCATTGTGATGTGTTTGCCTGAGTAATAAGAAAGCGAATCGACGCGGAACGCTGGCCTTTTTGATTTGCAACACTACAAGCTATCACGGCTCATGAAGCTGATCGAAGTGGTGAAAAAGTTTGCTGGCGGTGCGAATGACGACATCGAGCAATGGATAGACAAGTTCCGGGTTGCGGTGGACGTTACGATCGAGGATGTCGCCAACAAAACCGACGACAAATTAGCAAAGATTTTACCAATCTTTCTTGATGGTCCTGCCTATGCCACCTGGAAACAATTGCCAGACGCTGACAAATCCAACTTTGCAACGGCGCTCGCGGCGTTGCGGCGAGTGTTTGGTCGGTCGAAGTTGCAAGCGTGGCAAGACCTGAAGAGGATCAGACATCTGCCCGGTGAATCAGTGGATGTACTGGCAGATGAAATCAAGAGGTCTCTACAAGTCATATCTGGCGATAAAAGCATGGTACCTGACCAAATTGTATCGTGCTACTTCGCGGTTACCTACCGCTGATGGCTATTGAGCAAGACAAAGGTGATGAGAGTAAAGTCCGCCCGGTGCTAGATTATCGCAAGCTGAATCGTATTGTTCAGAGTTATCCGGGTGGGGCGGTTCCCCTCTGTGCAGATAGGCTGAGAGAGTGGCGTATGAAAGGAGAGAAAGGAGCTTTGTTAGATCTCAGGAAAGCCTATTTACAAATTCATATTGATAAGTCACTATGGACTTACCAAGCTGTCCGTTGGAGAGGAAATATTTATCTGCTTACCAGACTGGGTTTTGGTCTGTCAGTCGCGCCCAAGATAATGACAGCTATAGTTCAGAAAGTATTGGACCAAGATGATAAGATCAAGAAGGCGGTTTCGAGTTACGTAGATGATCTATTTATTGATACTTCAGAAGTTGATATTAATCATGTAAAATCACATTTACTGACGTGGGGATTAGTGACAAAGGAACCCTTGACTCTGGGTCGCACTGATGGAGTTAGGGTGCTAGGCATGAAGGTGAAGGAAGACTTGTCTTGGGAAAGAGACAACAAAATACCGACTCTCCCTGATGAATGTTCCAGGAGGCAAATACATAGCATAGTGGGTGAGCTGGTGGGCCACTTCCCAACAGCAAGTTGGTTGCGAGTCCACTGCAGTTTTATGCAGCGGTTGACTGCCGTCTCTAAGATGGGATGGGATGACGTGGCTTCCGAGCACCTAAGGAAACCCTTGAAAGAAATCCTAGAGAAAATTAGGAACGAAGGCGATCCTGTGCGTGGGCAGTGGCCAGTCAGTGAATGCGCTCCGATGACAGTGTGGGCAGATGCTAGCGGTTTGGCAATAGGTGTAGCGCTAGAGGTTAGTGGGAGCATAGTAGAGGACGCGACTTGGTTGAGACCGCGGGACGACTCGGCACACATAAACTTGAGCGAGTTGGACGCCGTTATCAAAGGAATCAACATGGCACTGAGATGGGGGCGAAGATACTTGTACATCAGAACCGACTCTTCAACAGTATACAAGTGGCTGCAGGCGACTATTAATAAAACGCATAATGTAAAATCTCGGGCGCTATCGGAGAGATTAATTCGGCGCAGGCTCGATACTTTAAAAGAAATAATTGAAACTGAGCAGCTCCAATTAGAACCGATTTTAGTTGAATCAAAGAAAAATTTGGCTGATAAACTTACTCGTGTACCGCGTAATTGGCTGCAAATAGAACAAGATTTGGTAGTGTCAAATGACACCGCGACTGCTTCATTAGCGACTGCTGCTGTTCAAGATAGAGAAGAAAATCAGCTCATCAACGACATAAAGTCAATACATACGAGGTGTCACTTCGGGGTAGATAGGACTTTACGCTTGGCTAGGGAAAAGTGGGGCGCTCAAGTCTCCAGGAGGATGGTTAGAAAAATTGTCAGCAGATGCGACACCTGCTCTAAAATTGATCCCGCCATCAACTTCAAATGGCAACATGGTAGAATATCTAGCCATATCGTATGGGACAGGGTTGCTATGGACATAACGCATTTTAAGGGAAAGCCGTACATATCATTAATTGATTTAGCATCCCGTTTTACCGTATGGCGTGAGTTGAAAAATGAATCAGCGTCCGAATTAGTCAGTCATGTAGAGCAAGCCATCGCTGAGTTTGGCCCTCCCTCCTCGATCTTAACAGACAACGGGACAATATTTCGTAGTCGTCTATTTGCAGAGCTCTTAGATAATTGGGAGATAGAACAAATTTTGTCATGTGCATATCGACCCCAGGGCAACGCAGTCATAGAACGTATGCATCGAACGGTTAAAAGGTGCGCTGCGCGTACATCTAGATCGATACAGGAAGCTATTTTTTGGGTGAATAGCAGTAGGGACGGAAACAATCTCAGTCCGTTCGAGCTGATGTTCTCAGCTTCTTCGAGGAAGCCGGGAATCAGTAAGCAGCGGCAACAAATAACAGGTGATATCGACCACATACTAAAGCAGCAGAACGTAATAGATAACGACATGTATGACCCAGAGAGAAATCCGTTCACCGTAGGAGATAGAGTTTACATGCGTGATCCTGAGGGCAAGTGTGAAAGCATCTGGTCAGGGCCCCATAGAATCACCTCCATTAAATCGAGCGTAGGAGTGATTATTAACGACGATGGGGTTACGAGGCATGTCTCGCACCTTCGTATGGTACCCAGCGACAAACATATCATAGAGGACTTCGAACTGAATGATGATGAGGAAGATGGGTATTCAACCAATGCGAACGATAATAGCATCATTCCTCGTAGAAGTGTGCGTGTGAAGAGGCGCCCCGAGTGGATGAACGATTACATTTGTTGAGCCTGTTAATCTCTCAGTTTTTAGGTCTTAAGACCTGTGGGGCGTGTAGGTGTTTGTCGGCTTCTCAGCCGTGGTGACCTCTTTGGTGCGTGTGTGCATGTGGGCTTTGCCGCCTATGATGCGGTATTACTGTGTCTCGTAGGTGTTTGTCGGCTTCTCAGCCGTGGTGACCTCTTTGGTGCGTGTGTGCATGTGGGCTTTGCCGCCTATGATGCGGTATTACTGTGTCTCCCAGTCTCCCATGTATGGCGTCACACTCTTGCCTTCCATTCTCGTGCGTCAAATTACATGACGTCATGTTTTCGCATAATTGGGACCTAAAGTGGAAGTCGGATATACATTTCTGTCTATATCATTGTGATGTGTTTGCCTGAGTAATAAGAAAGCGAATCGACGCGGAACGCTGGCCTTTTTGATTTGCAACACTACAATAACTTAAGAGACATGGATAATTTTTTTCCTCTACTAACATGTTTAGAGAACAACTTCAAGTAAATCGTCTACGTTGTACTGGTACTGTCAGGCGCAACAGAATAGAAAAATACCCTCTGATATCAAAAGAGGCGATGGCAAAATCTCAGAGAGGATTTCATGAAAGTTACAGTGATTGTTCAGTCGTGGTCTGCCACTGGAACGATAATACCCCCGTTATAGTTATCAGTTCAAGTGAGGGCGTTACTCCTATCAGTCAGGCGACACGCTGGAGTCGAAGTGATAGGAAGAGAACTGCAATTCAACAACCAGCTATGATTGCCTCCTATAATTGTCACATGGGCGGAGTTGACCTATTGGACAGGTTTCTTTCGGATTATCGGCCTCATCTGCGATCTAAGAAATGGTGGTGGCTATTCTTCGCAAATTTCATCAATATGGGCATGGTGGCTGCTTGGAGGTTACAAAGACACATTCAAGTCAATAGGCCTACATCTCATCTGGATTTCCGAAGGTTAGATCTATATTTTGTGTTATCTTATATTTTGAGTTAAAACTTTAAGATTTTCTTGTGTTACAAAATAAATAAATAAATAAATAAGACGTTTATTTCAAAAAGCCGAATAGAAATCGCGGGGTCTCAAGACATGAATATAAACATCAAATCAATTAATAAAATACTAGAACTTAACATAGTAATTGTCATAAATCAATCAGAAAATATAAGGTCGTCAGAAAGTAGATGATATATACACATAACTTTACAATGTAAATCTGTCATTCGATAATTTGGCTATAGAGATGAAAAAGCTGTTGCTGCTTATCGAAGTTGAACACAAATTGCTACAACCTAATAATAATGCATATAGACTTTTTAAGTCATCTTGTGTTTAGTCAATTATGGTCTCATTTTATCAAAATATGTACGTGAAACATTCGTTTTCTTTCAGAGAAGTTTTGAGGTATCTTCTGAGTCTTCTGATTGTTCGAGAAATTCGACCTGGACCTTCACGAACACCTGCCCTCTCCACAAGACTTGGAAATGTTGGTCATCTTCCAAAACCAGCCGGTAAACAGGGCCGCTGAAAATTATGCATGAAAAACACGAAAATGAAGTGTGACACATGCAATACTTTGTTGCATACAATTGCTTTGTCCAATACCATCTCTGAACTCTGAAAGATGTTACTGTTACCTAGTTTCAGGTTCTGTCTGTATTTTTCCTGTTTCGTTTACCAAAATACATCAAAATTCTTAATATACTACTTTTGCATAACAATTAAAATTAACGTCTAAGCATAGAATATTATTGTAATGTATTAACAAATATGTCAAATATAAGCAATCTGTCAAGTATAAACAAATATACAACGGCTTATATTCTTCAAAAATTCTTTAAAAATGTATAGTCTCAAGGCGCCAATGTTCCACATGTGGAACATCATCAAAAACGATGAAATGAACATTTATTTTCGGTAAGATCGTCACAAAGTTTCAAAACGTGATTGAATAATATGGTTTCATTCAAATTTTTGATAATTACTTTCAAAAATAATTCGTCGCCTAAAACAGCAGCGACAGGCACTGTAGAGCATGCTGGAAAATTAGTGAAGCGTCGACAAACGACTATGAGGGCGGACAGAAGGTTGGTCAGGGGGAATCCAACACTTCCGGCTACCCTGCTGCGTATTCAATGGGGAGAAAGGAGTAAATGGGGCAGCAAATTATCCGCACAAAGCATAAGAAATCGTCTGAATGAGAATGGATTGCGCTGTCGGCGAATGCGTAGAAAACCCCGACTCAGTCCTGCTCATGTGGCTAATCGTGAACGCTGGGCCATGCAGCGGATTCATTGGAGGGTTCAGCAATGGCAGACTTTTGTCAGACTTTTTAGAGCCGATGGACGCATGCGCGTGTGGAGGTATCCACGACAAGAGCTTCTTAACCAGCATGTCCAAATCTCCGAAAGTCAAGGGCCTTCTCTGCATGTTTGGGCAGGGATTTCCCTCCGTGGCAAGACGGAGTTAGTGTTTCTGAGAAACAATGTGACAACATCAACATATGAAGCGGTTATTGAAGAGCAAGTAATTCCATTCATGAACAGAGCATACGGTGGAACTGCCAATTGCATTCTACAAGATGATAATGCCCCGGCCCACAGAGCAGCTTCAGTGCAACTTCGGAAGGATCAACTGCAAGTTCGTACTCTCAAGTGGCTATCCCGCTCTCCAGATATGAATCCTATAGAACATGTCTGGAGTTACTTGAAGAGACAGATACAGAACAATGCTCATCCTCCACAGAGCATTCATCAGTTACAACAATCAATGGTGGACTGCTGGAATAATATGCCTCAGACGTTTATTCGACAATTGATTTGTGGTATGTCGCGAAGAGTGAGCAGCCTCTTGCAAGCCCGTGGGGGCTATAAAAAGTATTGATTTTTTTCCAAATAAATGTAACTTGGTTGAGAACTTTGCTTTCATTTTTTTATTTTTGACTACATGTACAAAATCCTGTAAGTTGTAACAGTTGATTAAGATAGAGACTAGAACCACAATACCGGTAAGCAATTAACGCGAATTCATTGTCTCTGACACGACAATGAGCTGTCGTCATTTACCTCGACATGGTCTAGCTGACTGATGCCACGCTCACGTGATTATGCAATCAATCAAACATGCTGCTAAGAGAGAGAGAATGAAAACCGAGGTGTCCTGTTTTCTCTTTTGCTGAGTGTATAAGTAAATGGTACACACCTGCTATTTAAGGCTAGGATGCGTATCTGTACAAGAAAAGAAGATTAATTATGGAGACTAATGTGCGACTATTATTAACTATCTGGCAATAAGGCACGCGTAAAACTGAAGCTGGGCACATTATCAATTCAAAGACTTACTATTGCATTTGTACATCAAATTCACGATTTTGATGTCATAGAAGCTTAGGCCAATTCTTTGACCAATTCTGCGCTGTTTAGTTGGGTCCAAGGTTTCAATTGTGATTGATCCGTTGATTGAGTAGGCCTAAATAAATAAAAACAATTAGATCGATAAAGCGCATAGAAATGGATTGCACCTTTCGAAAGAAAGTTAAATTTCATGTTTTCAACAATAGTGCACAAGAATGGCACGTATTTTCACTCAGATACATTTATCATTGGGTTAGAATCAGTCGCACATCTAATTCTGAGCTTTTCATTTCTTACTTCCCCGACTGTGCCGAGATTTTGATTCAATTGTCATTTAACTCAACTTCTGATGAACAATACATTTCTGTGATGAAACGGGTCAGTTTACAGAATCAATGACACATCAAAGAGCTTTTCTTATTAACAACAGAATTCTGTTGGCTGAATAATAATATCTTTATCGCTCATGCATTGCTGTGACTTTCTTCAAATGATCACCATGATAACTTCAGATAATTGCAATCAAGTTTTGGGGATGAAGGAAACCCATAGAAATCCATCACTTGAGATGTGTTTATTTAATTGACTGAATGAGAATCATTGAAATGCATCGAATTTCATTCACATTGAAAAAGGCGGTACGCTTTGGATGAGCTTTGCCATGCAAACAATACCTACAGAATGGCAGCTTTCAGTGTTTAGCACTTTGTCTGATTACCTTGAGAGGATTCGGGACTATAACCATTTCAATCAAATGATTTCCAATGCACCGGCTTTGAAAAGAATCTGCAACTGTTAAATGTTTCAGTAATTTCATTATATTCCAGATAACATTCCCTGATCAGTCAAACAGTTGCTGGGCGACTTCTTCGCAAGTGTGGTGTATTACATTGAACCGATTTCTATGTCATTTCAGAGATTCAGCCTCCATCGCTTCTGAGATTATTAAGCAAGAATAATCGGAAAACAATTGAAGGGATTTTGGAATGTGGAGACTCTAAATGTAAATGTTGTCCCACGTTGTTGACGGGGAAGATTATTGATTTAAAAATCGGCTGACTATTCTTAGACAACAGATGGATAATGCCAATTACATGACTTTAGGAGTGACTTAACGTATTGTTGCATAAAGATCTACCGTTAAAATTTGAGGCTGCTCCATTCTTTCAGCTTCGGCCGAATTCTTCACGCATAGAAAGAGAGCGCAAGGAATCCATTTTTATTTCTATGCTGAAACCAACATTGAACCAGACCTCAACCACCTGAACTATGACACGTCTAGCAAAAATCGCAAGGTTTATGTCATTAACTTTTGATTTGGAAGTCTATGCTTCCAATTTTGTATTTTGCTTTCCAATAAATTCATTCCCATGAGTAGCCTGTCCTAGACCAGGCAAAACCGGTCGGGAATAATTGCTGACTTTTCTTTCGGGTCAAAACTGTATTAGTTATTTTTATTCATTTTGATTTCAATATTAATTGTGATATATATATATATATATATATATATATATATATATATATATATATATATATATATATATATATATATATATATATATAAATACGAAATGTGCTCTCCTGCCCCACCGAGAATTGTACTCTCCTGCCCCACTTGTACATGAAGGGACCAGGGCCTACAACAATCGTCGGACCAGGCATTTGGAGGTGCTCTGACTGTCATATATCTTCATTCATATCAGTACATATCACAGCACAATCATATTCCGCAAAAGCTAACTCTAAATATGAAAATTGAGGGCCTACAGCAATCGATCGTCGGACCAGGCATTTGGAGGTTCTCTGACAGCCATAGCACTTCTTTCACATCAGTACATATCAATGCACAATCATATTCCGCAAAAGCTAACTCTAAATACGAAAATTGAGGGCCTACAGCAATGGACGGACCATGCATTTGGAGGTGCTCTGACTGTCATATATCTCAGTACATATCACAGCACGATCATATTCCGCAAAAGCTAACTCTAAATACGAAAATTGAAGGGACCAGGGCCTACAGCAATCGTCGGACCAGGCATTTGGAGGCGCTGACAGCCATAGAACTTCTTTCACAACAGTACATATCAATGCACAATCATATTCCGCAAAAGCTCATACGTGGGGCAGGAGAGTCAGTGGGGCAGGAGTGCACATGGGGGCAGGAGCGTACAGTTGTGGGGCAGGGGCGTACATTTCATATTCGTCCGTGGGGCAGGAGAGTACAATTCGGTGGGGCAGGAGCGCACATTTCGTATCTATATATATATATATATATATATATATATATATATATATATATATATATATATATATATATATATATATATATATATCAAAATAATGAAAGTAGACAAGGCCAACAAAAAAGATGTTATTTCTGATAAATAATAATAAATAATCATAAATCTTTCAGAAATAGCATATTTTTTATTGGCCTTGTCTACTTTCATTATTTTGAACTAATCGGCCAATGGGGAATTGGGGAATATATAAGTTCATTAACAGGCTTCATAGCAATGTTCAGTTTCCGATAGAACAAGAAGAGCAAAATTCTCTCATTTTTCTTGACACCAAGATCATTCGGAATGACAAATCTTTTGATACAGTTTGGTATTTGAAAGAGACGAATACTGGAGTATAAACTCCCAATTGCCCTTACGCTCCAAAGCACTATCGCTTGGCAGCCATGAAATCCTTGTTTTACCGTGTCAGGGCAGTTTCTTCTTCTCCGGAGTGTTATCATGAGTCCGTGGAGATCATCCGTTCTATTTTTCGGGAGAACGGGTTCTCCGACGGAGTCATTGATGGCGTCAAGGCAAAAGTCGAAGAAAATTACAGAGATCAAAGTTCAAGCGACAAAAATGAAAATGAAAGCGATACTACAACCGTGAATTGGAGTTTCCCTTTCATTGATGACAAAGAAAGCAATCTAAATCGCCACATCAGAGACATAAATAGATTTCTACCAGAGACTGTACGTGTGAGGGTTATTTTTACAACCCTGAAAACTTCTCAATTTTTTCCCAACAAAGATAAAATAAATGAGGAATTGAAATCAAATATTGTATGCAAATATAGTTGTGAACATTGTGACAAATGTTACATTGGCAGTTCCATTCGTCATTTCATTACTCGCATTAATGAACATCTCAAAGCGTATCCTACTCCGACCGAAGTCAGTATGCACGTCCATCCACCAAAGAAAGACGGCTTTACAATTATCTCTACGGTTAATAACAACCCTCGTCTTTTGGAATCCTTTCGTATTAAGAGCACCAGTAGCCTACTGATGCATGATGCACTGATGAATGATCGAGGTGGTTCTAATCCACTGGCATTGAATTTTTAAATACAGTCCGTTTCATAAAAAGTGGATCATCCTAAAATTTGACTAAATAAAACATAAGTATGATACAGAAAGCATTTTTCATGTTATTTCATGTCCCTAATATATTTAAATGTCCTTATATAATCTGATAAGCTATGATACAGTAACGGTTCTTAAGAAGCTAATATTTTGTGGCCCTACCCTTATTGTCAATGACATTACCAATTCGTCAAGGCATTGATTCGATGATATCGTTGATTTTTTACTCATCTAACTTTCTCCACTCTCTTTTTAACAGTGACGTAAGTTGTGATACGCCATCCCTAGGTAGCAGTGAACGTCGAACGTTACGTTTCAGAATACTCCATACATTTTGTATGGGATTCAGATCAGGAGAACGAGCTGGTCAAGATAATGTCCTAAGCCCTAATTGAGACTTGCATAAGTTGACTCTACTACTCCTGTGACATGTAGCATTATCATCCATAAATAACCAAGTCGATGGATTTCGTCAGTGACAATGACTCATTGCCGTCTGAGACGTCTTTTTGTATGCTGATCTGATAATTCTATCTGAGAGGGCCTCTTGCAGCTTTTGAAATTCGACTCAATAAATCTTCTACGAATAGAGGACTTAGAAATAGGCGAGTCTAGTGCAGCCATCTCAGTTAACGAGAGACCTGGATCAACTTTAACAAATCTCAAAATTAGGCCGTCTCTACGTTTGGATGTTTTGCGGACGGCCAGAGCCCTCTTTACGACAGAGTCGAAAATCATCATTATGCCATCGATGCACATTTGTGTAAGGGACATTTAGTCGCTTGCCTGTAGCTCGCAAAGAAAACACTAGTTCTAGCAAGGCTGAAACTTTGCCTTTTGTGAGTGCGATCTCGTTATTGTTCATTTGTGCTTTGTATTGTTTTCAACCGGTAAGAGATAGATTTCTAGCTGAAAGCAATCGGGAGTGCTGCCAACACCACCGCAACGAAGTCAGGAAGCTATGGAACATGAAGTCCAGTTAATCACATGTAGCAGTTACATTATTGTTGATGAATAATGGTGCTATACTGGCTCTGATTGACCGATTTTCTTTATTTTTGTTTTGCTTGATAGCTTTTGGCTTGTAGAACAACATATTACATAACAAAGGAAACAAATGCAATTTTATAAGAGTGAGGTGTGATTTTGTGTAACATTGCTAAATGAAGATCAAAATATCTACTACTTTTTTATCTATAACAGGAAAACAACTCAATATTCATGCTTTAAATTTCCAACAATGATATTAGTAAGCACAACTGACATATCTTCAGAGAAATTCGTTCAAGTTTGGCGGAGTTAGACAGAGTTGAAGTTAAGGCGATGTTTAAGGGTGATCCATTTTTTATGAAACAATCTGTAGCTCGTTTGGTCACGTCATCATGTACATAGCAGTCTTTGTAAATTTGTCATTTCATCAGATTTTGTTGTTAATTGTCCTGTTGTCATATCATTCCATGCCATCGCTTGTAAATTTTACTCATTATCATCTTGTCATATAAAAGCTTGATTTTATGTTAATTCTATTAGCACCTGATGAAGGCATTGGAATAAATGCAGAAATATATTGTGAATTGATTGTTTTATTTTATTTTATTTTAATATAGTCTTGGCAGAAGCTTCTCAAAAAATATTATATATATATATAAAATTAAAATTGAAAACACGACTTTTACTTATAAGCATAAGCGCTTTCTTTTCTTCAGATGCCTTATAAGTAATGAGATTTAGATAACATGCTATTTACAAAATTTGAAATATACATCATAAAGTTAGTCATTAGAAATATCATGGAAATTTGGAACATATCTTCAAAGTCATAGGATTATGTACACCATAGATTTCTGTTGAGGGTAAGATAATTAGGTCGAATTGAATGATGGATCAAAGGATTCTATGAAATATCTTTCTTAGTTTATTCTCTCTACACCACAATCAGAAAACAACTTATAAAAAGGGAAAATAGAAAAAGATTTTCGTCCACATACATCTAAATGTTCACTTATCTGTCTATAATTAGGGTTGTTAATCTGTTGTTTGTGAATTCTTGTTCTGCACCTTATTGTATTTTTAGTCTCGCCAATGTAAAATTGCTTACATATATGTATATACATATATATATATATATATATATATATATATATATATATATATATATATATATATATATATTCTTTTGCTGTGTGACTTAATAAAGCTCTACATCACAATAATAATAATAATAATGATATATTTGTCATCAAAATAGGCAAATACAAATTAGATCGTGAATACAAATTACTGTGACAAATAGAAGGCCCATAAGGGCAACAAATTCAACGAAGTAATGAGGAAGGCTCAAAAAGGAAAAATCATTATCAAATATTAGTTCTCTTGAAATACTGTTCAATACTTTTCTTGAAAGAATACACATTCGGTGCTTGGACTTCGGCATCGGTGAGTTGATTCCAATGAAATACGATATCTGATGTAAAGAAGAATCGACGGTAATCACGGGTGACACGAGGTGGTATTATTTTCTGAATACGACGACGAGAACGATAGTTGGTTGAAAATTCGAAGAAAAGTCTTGGATTCAATGACATCATACCATTGAACAATTTGTAAAAAAAAATAGTTGATAGCGTAGTCGTCGTGCGGGCAGACTTAACAATGACAGTTTCGACAAACGATCTTTAGGACAAAAGTAATGCAAATGAGGAAAACAGCGAGTAAAGCGCCTTTGGACATTTTCAATTTGATCCACCAAATAACGTCGATATGGAGACCATACTATGTAATTAAACTCGAGAGTTGATCTGACATAGCTCTTGTATATAGGCATACCCGCGAGAAAAAGAGTCGTGGGCCCCCCGTCAAAAAGTCGTGGGCCACGTGAAAAAATGGGGGCCAACAATTTTGTTCGAAAATGGCATATTTGAAAGTAAAAATGCATGACCATGTCAAGTTGTGGCTATTTTCATCGAGAAATGACATGAAATGTGATCTCTTACATTCGAGGGTTAGCCCACCAATTTTCACGCTTATCTTTTTGACAGGGGGTGGTCGTGGGCCGGTCCCCAAGTTCACAAGAGCGCTAGATATGTATAAAGAACGGCCCCAGGGTTGTATCATGCGTTGATCAGAGAATTTGTTGTGATTTCTGAGAAAAACGCATCTCTGATGTTAGTGGGCTGACCCTCAACTTTTCACGGATATCTTTCTCGTGGTTGTTGGCCCTCGAATATTACACAACCTTAAGATTCAATGCGGTAACCGTTCTCGAACATTCACAAGCAACGGAGTGTAAAAATTTAAGCAAAATGCAAAAGAAACGGATCTCTAGAATTAATGGGCCTGGTCCCCAAGTTTTCACGAGTGTCTGAAGTGGTATTAGCGGATGGCGGCTGTCTATGCGTGATTTATCTGGAAAGAAATTGGATGGGCAACTTACATTCTACTTACAGTTGTAGAAAATACAGAGTTCCTTGGATGACTGCTAGCATCTAATGAGAATATTCTGAAACAAACTGAGAATCGAGTGAGGTAAGTAGAATTCAGAGTCAGATGTAAGAGTAAAAATTTTAATGTAAAATTTTGAGGGAAACTATCTGCAATACCTTATCTTTGTAGTTTGATTTGTCTCAATGTATTGGGCAGTTCTGCAAGAAAGCGCTCTTTTTATTAAACACAAAAATACAAATTCTGCCGCATGGTCTTGGCAGACCCATAAAACATCAAACTAATCAACCGATTATGTCATTCTTTAGGATCAACCTATTTTGATGAAATGGACATATGAATCTGATTTAAACTTCAAAAAATCAGTATATAGCTGCGATGAACGCTAAGTTGCAATGCTTCCAAACTGTCTCTCGAACAGACTCGATCACAGTCTCGCTGCTTTTGTGTTCATTTTTCACTTCAATTTACTTCTGACATCCATGTTCGATGCCACAACTGCTCAACACTCCAAATTCATCTTATTTGCTTTGAAGAATAGTTGAGGCTTAGTACTTTTCAATTTTCCCATTGATCTAATCATCAGGATTACTTGCATAAACATTTTCATTAGTGATTAACAAACAATTTCACACTTTTCGGTATCTAAGGTATTTCAGTTTTGGAGTAGCTAAACAAAATGCCTGGCACACTTGTGACATTAGAAAAGTTTACAGTTTCTGGTTTGCTTATTAAGAAACTTGATAAGAGCAGACATTGCTTCCTGGCAGCTAGTGCAAAATTCAGTCTTGCAGCATATAATTGATTCACTGTTGTGAGATGGTTTAGTTCCTGAAAATGCTGCTTGATGATATCAATACATATTATTTTAAGACGTCTTGTCTTTCATTATAGTGATATAACTACGACATCTGTACTACCACAGAAAATGTAGCACGAGGCGAAGCCGAGTGCTACATCTTTCTATGGTAGTACAGATGGAGTAGTTATATCACTATTATCAAACGATCAAGAAATGTCAATGAACTCTATGGACCAGTGACGATATAGACAATCTGCTAAGAACACAAACGTGGTTGGCTTTCCATGGCATCCAAAGTCCTAGTAGATAGCCTATCCAATATTGATGTCATGCATTTCCATAGAAATTAACAATACCATAGAAAGTACTATTATCTACTTCTATGTGCATTTCCTTCATTTGAATTTCAAGTGAACCGATATTTAACTGGCATTTGCATGAGGTGTAGCCTTATTATCTATACCCAAGATATCATCTAAGCTTACTTGCAATTTGGGTGCATTGTAGGGTAAAAAAATGTAGCACGGTAGCCCATTGGATTACATGTATTTTGATTCATAGAAATTCCGTTCTACATTAGAAAATGTAGAACGCATAGTTCAACATAGTGGAGATAGGAAGGGAGTTTGATAATATGCGCTGTCACACATGGCTTATTTTGAGGACAATTTTACAGTAAAAGAGATTCAGAAATGTTTGAAAGTTATCTCCACCAAAATATGTAATATTTCATCATGAATGGATGCATTCATGATATATTATCTTCATGTTTCTGTAGTCGGAAATCAATATCTCAGTGGCATTTTCTTTTATTTGAATAGGGCTTCACAAGTTCTTGCAGTACAATGTCTTAACCAGGAAAGTGCAGTATTTGTGATTACAAGCATTAAAAAACCATCGTGATAGAAACAAGATTTGCTGTCTTGTAAAACATTTCGCTGTAATTTCGCAGGGGGATTGTTGATCAGGCATCTTGGAAGATGATGGTTTACACCGCATCTGCAGATATTTCTTCAGCTTGTTACACTGACTATGGAGTTCCGTAGGAAAAGTAAGCTGATAAAACACTTGTCCCTCAACCCGACTAAATGATGAACTATGGTTGATGTTGAAGCATATGATTGTTTAAAATATCACGATATTTGGATTCGCACGGTTGCTGTTTTCTACTTCACATACACACATTCCCGGCGTATCAGTAACTGTCCTCCGACATGAGTAGCTGTTCTAGAACCACTCGTAGACGCACCCGTCTACAAATGAATTGTTTTCTTTCTAGTATCGATGAAGACTTAGTATCGAAAGAGCCAAAACTCGATGGTAAGAACCAGCATGAATAGTGCGTTGTTATTCGAGAGCCAAGCCGCTTTTTGATTTTAACTTCTTTTTTTGCGGTTCGACTGGTCTTTGTTGTAGGAGTAAACTTACAAGCTTGAGCAAATGCTATGTTATTTAATATTCTCTGATGACACAGTGCGTTGAGTGAACAGTATGACACCGAACGGCTCAGCTCACATACGTTAGGAAACGAAAGTAATGCATAATATTCTTTCCAGTGAAGTTAAATGAAAAATTTAGTCTTCTAAGTACGTAATTACTTATAGCCTATGACTGATCATTATTTCATTCAAATTCTGACCAATACGATTCGGCTGTAATGGAGATAATAAGTAGGCTGCCTAAATCAGATGCATGTCACGTGAACGGATGGTGTGTAATCAGGGCAGTTAAAATTATTTAAAATTGTCTTCGTCAAACATGAAATCGCACGATGTAGCAGCACGGTAGCACAGTGCAAGCGGTATACCGCATGCTAGTCAGCTATCTTACTTTCCACTGAATTGACCTAAGTAATTTGAATACATAAAATTCCCCGCTCTTCGGTGGTGACCTTGGATTCCGTCATAGAAACTATTCAGTCTTTTAAGGGTCATTGAAGTCCTGAAAACTCGAAACAGGCAACTATTCGCTTCCTGAAAAAACCAGATCTTATCCGATTGAATTATCTCTATGACGTTATCAAAGTTCCCCGCACCCTGCTGTTCAGGGGGATGTTAACGTATTGTATGAACAGTTAAGCTCAATTTAACGGTTAATAACAGCCCTGACTTGTTTACGGTCTTGCAGTTTGCCAGGGAGGGAAGTCACCAGATCTTCGAGGTATACATGTTCACCCTCATTTTCCTAACGTGAAACAGCTTCACTTCTCGGCATTGGATCAAGACAAGTATAGCGTGATCTGTAAGCTTCTGTTCGACATTACTAGAGACTGATGAATTTGAATAGGCCATTCTAAGCTGCAATCAATTTTTGCAAAGCATTCTGCGCTTTATCTAAAGATGTCGCATATTACGTTGTCCAAAACGTGGGTTTGAAAGATATCTTCGGAAATTGTACACTATCATATACCAGCATCGTGCCTGCAAATGTATTCAAGAATTTTTAGATAACTTCTATTCATTCTCGAAGAGGAAAATGTAGCACCACAACGGCCAGAGTTAACTCGTGCTTTGTAATCATTGGAAGGGAAAATTTTTGCCCGTGTTGGGTGCCTGACCTACCATACACGAGTTAACAGGCTCTGTTTCTGAAGGACAACTGCAGTATGTCCTGCATTCCACTTCAGCCCTATTCACTAGAGCTTTTGGAAAATGGAAAAAATCTTACGATACAAAATCTAGCAAGTGCGACATTTCAATACTAGGCTTAACTTCTCATTTTCAAGCATAGTTTTCAAGCATGCTAATCTCTAGCTCCTTCAGGTTGCTCTTGCTAAATCACACTATTTCGGGCTACTATCTGATCAGGTATTTGGAAATATAGGGAATACATTCCGATAAATCAATTGCGGCATGTAGCTGGGAGAATAGTCGACTTGCATCAGCTATATAATAAGGATACATATGATTTACAGGTCTGATTTTTTTCGACAAGTTTCATAAATATTGTCGAATCTAATTTGTTATAAAATTATGTCGAGGTTCAATCGATTCTCATGCGATATCTATACCTTTCAGCTGTGTCGCACGTAATCTTGTCATGTAGCATTGAAAAGCTTTTATTCCTAGGTTCCAAATGAGCTACGATATACTTGCACCCGCTATTTTGTTTACCGGACCGTAGTTAAAACGTAAAAATTTATGTCATGAATTTACAAGTTACACCTCGTACTTTTTAAGCGTGACCATCAATATAAATCATACACCAGGTGAACGAACACTTCTATATCCTTTCTTTTGATATATTGCACGATGCATATTAATTATGATATTAATCAGTGGACTTGAAGAGGAATAGCTATCGTGAAACAATCGCAAAATCATGACTTGAAAGACTGAAAATTTCACTTTTCGATCGAAGATGTTAATGTCAGGTATTATTTAGAATACCTAAAGCGTAAGGAGTAGGAATATGTAAGTTTATTCAAATCAGTTCAAAAATTATTTTTCTAAATTTTTCTCATACCGCTGAATTCTGTTCAATGAATGGTAGAACATGAATCTTGAGCGTTTCCGGTCGTCTCGGTGATAGACAGAAGCAGTGGCGGATCCAGGATTCGACCACAGGGGGGGGGCCGGCGGCTGATCCTGAATTTAAGTTCTGGGGGCTTTTACTTACAGTCACGGGTTTCGAAAATACTGTCATTCAACAAAGTAATGAAAAATAAAATATTGAAATGATATCAACCTGTACGTTTTAAGAAATGTAAAACCGAAAGCAGAAATAGTTATAATTAATACTTGGTATAGTCAATTTGTATAAAATATAATTCTCATATATGTAGGCCAACAGACTTAATGTTAGTAGCCTATGCAAAACGTCACACAATATGTTAATATGAAACGCTCATGTATATTCGTGAAACGCCTATAATTTCTACACATCGCGAATATAGAGTCAAGAAGGAAAAGTTCGTACTTACAGTCTTAGAAGTGAAGGGAAGAAGTGAAGACATTCTTGTTTGCTTTCTTGCAAATGATTGTACGACGGCATCAACGGTTTTTTCGCAGTCCATGTCACGATGAATGTAAGCTAATGTCAGACCAGTTAAGCGCTCTTCTGACATGTTAGATCGCAGATAACTTTTCAAATGTTTCAAGACTGAAAATGTCCTTTCGGCGCTTGCAGATGAAACCGGTAATAAGGCGGAGATTTTAAGTAAAGGCTTAATGTTAGGATAAAACGAATAATTGCAAAGTTGAGTTGCGGCCATGATCTCACTTGGAGCGTTTGAAGTTTTCCCACAAAAATGTCTTCCAGGTTGAAAATTCGCCTTCCAATTCGTTCAAGTTTCCATTTAGATATTCAGAATACAATTCCACAGCAGGAAGAATATCTTCAAACGCAGTATTAGTTACATTGTTAGGAAGCAGCTTGGAGAGGTGCATCACACTAGCAGCATGACCACTAAAACGATCATGTAGTTGGGAAAATCAGTCCATCAAGAAAAGGGTAATATATTCCTCGGCGATAATATTCAATTGGTGTGATGGATGGTACGTTCGTTCGATGTACCTGCGTTCCAACTGTTCTCGGAGTTTGTATCGGTCTTGTTGACAACTTTTCAATCTTTTCGAACAATTCAGCGAAGAACTCTTCATTCCTTCTTGATTTGAGTAAATCTATCACTGTGTCGACGTGTTGTAGAGCGGAAATCAAGTCATTTGAGGCAGATTGTAATACGCATGCGAGACGTTTGGTTACAGTCATCACTGAGTTCTGTATTACTAGAGAAACAATAAAATCAAATTTAGTTATTGTGGAATGAATACTGCAAGTATCAGAAGAATATGTACTTCTCTCTTTACTCATTTTTTCTAAAGTGTCACAAATGATAGGATACAATTGAAGCACGGTGATGATGGATTCATGCTTCTCAACCCAACGAGTCTGGCAAGGAACTTTGAGTCTATGTTTCCCATGTGAAACATTCGCTGAGTCGATCGCTTCATCGAGAGCTTTTGTCCTGAGAGTGCTCGAGGAGAAGAAAGTTGCCAGCTTTATAACCGTGCCAAAAGTATTTTGAATTTCAGGAATATCTGAAGCGTGTATCAAAGTAAGATTGAGAGCATGAGCGGCGCAATGAACATAAACTGCCTGCTTCCCACAACGACGTTTCACTTCTGCCTGTACACCGTTGAATGATCCACACATAGCTGCTGCTCCATCATAACCTTGGCCAACTATTTTTGAAAGATCGAGGTCATTTTTTTCTAGCACTTGGAGAATCTCCGTAGAAAGTCCAGAGCCACTCAATGATTCTGGATTCACGAACTCGAGAAAACGTTCGATAATACAGTCGTTTTTAAGATATCGGACACATATTGCTAACTGACTTTTCTTAGAAATATCGGTAGTTTCGTCGGCGATTATAGAATAGTAATTGGAAGCTCTAACTTATTCAGCAATTTGACGTCGGATCACGGTGCCTAAGTTTGAAATGATCTCATTTTGAGTAGTTTTTGATAAGTATGTAGCGTTTCCAGCTGCCGTAGAAAGATGTTTCTGCAGTACCTCATTTCCAAGCGAATAAAGTTGAATCATACTTCGGAAATTTCCTTCACCAACTTCAATATCATTGATTGATGAGGGTACAGGTAAATGCCCGTCATCACGATGACCACGAAAAGATTGACCCATGCGAGCACACAAAACGACTGTCTCAACGATGCTTCGAATAATTTCACGATTTTCTTCTTTTCTTCTCAACAGAGCAGATGATAATTGACTGTCGATTGCTAACGACGGATTATTTACGCGCAACCAAAATTCATTTGCTTTAACCACAGAAGAAGCGTGATAGTCAGTCTTGTTATGTTCATGCAAATATCCGTTCTGACCTGTAAGTCTTGAAAACCGTCGACAAGGCGTAGTCACGAGCTGTCCAGCACATTTGTTAGCAGATCCAACCGTTTCTGCGGCGAAGAAGATGCAATATCGACAGAATAATCCGTTAAGGTTTTTAGAATATGTGAGCCATGCGTAGTTATCAAAACAGAAGGGTGTCAGACGTCGGATCTTTCCACTATTCATTGTTTCCGAAGGCCACGTTGAAGGACAACCTGATGGTCGAGTAGATGTACTCACTAGATGTAGTTTATCACCATCACTCATCTTTGCTGGTCCACCAGGATGTTGTAATGCTCGAGCAATGTCGCTTTCTCCTATTCCATTTCCGTCGACCTCGAAACTTTGAGACTTCAATTCTGGCGTTTTGGGTGATGACGTCGAATAAGACGAAGATGAATTTTTCGACTCTCCTTGTATTTCTATTTTAGATGACGAGGACTGACAGGAGAGATTTTGAGATGACAAATTATACGATGACGTGCTCATAGTATTTTGATTTGTAGAAGTAGCATCCGTTTTCTTCACAGACTCAAAGAAATCAGATATTTTCCTTCGTTTCGTTGGCGGTCTCTCACTCATGTTCACAGTGGACTTTGACTTGCATATATGTCAACAACAAGCAGCTAAATGTAATATAAGAGATGGATAGCGTTTCCTTCTTAGTCATTAATCATCTACATCTGAATCAGCAGTTCGCAGTCTCGCAAGCATATGCACACAATATTTACAAGTCATTGCAATTGCCAACAAAGAAACCTCCGCGTGTGCAAGCGAATCGCCATTCAATAGTACATCGCTGATGGCGTTGAAATGTTAAGTCTGATCATGGACTTCTAGATAATAGCACCTGGACATGAAAGTGATGGATGAGAAACGGCCGACTTGGCAAGTGGAGGCCAGCGCTGCTGTAAACGATATCAGTTGTTTCAATCCTCATCCACTCCACACGGCATGCACGACTGTCAAAAATAACTTGATCGATTGAAACTTAAGTAACAACGAACGGTGGTGGAGTAGCATTATAGACTGCTGAAACACAGCTTCGCTTTTATTTTATTTCTTTTATCATCTAGAAGTCCATGATCTGATGAAGACAGAAAATGCCTTATGTCATCAGATTTCCTTGCATGTTTCTCTCATCAGTCATCAATGATTGACAAATCAAAAAGAGATCGAACACTAGCTTAACTGATGGAGATTACTTTGTATTCTGAGTATCACACCCCCGGCCACGGCCGGGTAGGCCCCCTTGAATCCGCCACTGGACAGAAGATAAGCTTCCGCTAATTGCTCGTGTGTCACCGGTCATATGCAGATTCCACTTGACTGGAGTTGTTGTGAATCTTCGTTGACCTTGTTGACCTCGTTTCAATGTCCGTCGATATAAGCGTGCAGATTATCAAAAGAAAGCCCAGAATATGTCCGTTCACCTCGTGCCTGATTAATAATCATGCTCACACGTACTGAAGAGTTACGATTTGCAAATTGAACGATGCTCATATTTTGACTACAATCCGGCAAGCAAAATGATGGATGCAAGTACCGTAAGGCAGTGGCGGGCGCGATTCCGAATCGTGCGATTCAGCGCACGATTAATCGAGAATCTCGCGATTCTGACGTAATAAAACCTTTGCTTTTGCCTGTTTGAGATTAAATGACTAGAAGTTCAGTTAATTGAGCTAGAATTATTTCTCATTCCTAAACCATTCTTCATTAGAAATTTGATTACTTCCACTAAAATTTGAGAGTATGTGATACTCACGTTCTATTATAGACTGAAATTGTACCTTTAATCAGGGCTGCCGCTCTTCCGGTTTTGACCGGATTTCCGGGGTTTTTTTTAGAATGTACTAAGTAGTGATAAAATGTTCTGCCGCAAATAATTTGGATTTTGAACAATTTAAATTTCGAAAGGGGCCTTCAAAATTGTGAAATGGTCCTTTTGAGACTGCGAAGGGGCCCTTTTGAGATTGTGAAAGGGCCTTCTAAGATAGTGAGGGGCCCTTTAAGATCGTGAGGGGCCCATTTGAGACTCTGAAGGGGCCCTTTATGATCGTGAGGGCCTCTTCAAAGATAGTGAGAAAGCCCTTCTAAGATAAGGAGGGGCCCTTTTGAGATCGTGAAGGGTCCCTTTTCAAACTGCGAAGGGGCCCTTTTGGGATTGTGAAGGGGCCCCTTTAAGATTGTGAGGGGTCCTTTTCAGACTGCGAAGGAAATATCAAAATTCTACTAGGGTAGGTACGGGTGATATGGGACACTTAACGAATATCTTGAAAAAAGATGCTTCCTGCAAATATTTTGGAATAATGAAGGTGGTTACTTATTGATGGATTAGCTGCAAACACAAAATTTAAGCGAAATCGGCTGCATACTTCCGCTTGTGTGATTAAAACACAAGTGATATACGAATTTTTGTAGGTCAAAAATAGGGCTGACGGAAAATTTAGATTTCAGTAAGTAAGTTTTCTCATGAATTTAAATGCATTAGATATGGAAGCTTGGGTCTTGTGCTATGCTTACAATATTTCACTTTTTCAATTTAATAATTTTATCAAATATCTTTATAGCTTTTGAAAGAAGATATGTATGGAGGGTAATATGGGACACTCTAAGCGTTATGTCTCTCCAGCTTAATAAACCTCATCGTGTGAGCGACAAGGATGAATTGCAGCTGAGAGACCAAAGACATGCGGTGTCTTGACTACCTCCACCTATTTTTCCGAAGTTCAACAATCAGAGAAGAAAAAAGAATCCACTCCTAGAAACAAAGGCAACGAAAATATGCCTATGAAGTAAACAAAATCTCGAAATATCTCTAATCCAACTCAACCTGCGGTTATAGATGCACAGCCTCAAACATAAGCAAGTGACCCAAGTAACTTCTGTCAGTTCTGTGATGGGGAGTATAGTGATGACCTAAGATGTGGTCTTCAGGCTGACTAGATACAATGCACTCAATGTGGATCGTGGGTACACGAGGATTGCGCTGTAGCAAATTGAAAAGTACATTGCATTTGCTATGACTGAAGAAGACCAGTGAATTGATTTTCTACTTTATAGACTCTCTGATAATTCGTTTCATTCGTTCAAAATAAAAACAGAGTCTACCGGGAATGTTTTTTTTATCTTATTGATAGTGGGAATTTTTCAAAATACCCTAATTTTGAGGAATTCTAAAAGAGGCATATTTTGAACATTCATTCTATTTATCTAGCTAAATATTAGAGAATCAAACAGTAAGAGGTTTATCCCGATAGCCTGGAGGTTTTGCCTGCGGCGCTTTATAAAACATCAAAATTCTACTAGTTGCACTCCAAGAAAAGGGTGGAGGCTTCTCCTGCGACACTTTATAAAACATCAAAACCCTACTAGTTGCACTCTCAAAAGGCTCTAGGTTTTGCCTGCGGCTCGTTATAAAACATCAAAATTGAGCTAGTTATACTGCCAAAAGGGTGCAGGTTTCGCCTGTGTCGCTTTAAAAACATCAGAGCTCTACTAGTTACACTCATAAAAAGGCTGGAGGTTTTGTCTGCTATACTTTGCCTCAAAATGGTTGAACTCTAATTTATTATCTATGGCCTTAATTAATCAATGTATTTTTAGTCGCAGCACATGGTATATAATGTGTAGGCGCTTAAAGATTCATAACTATTTAAAATTGAATCTTGGATTACATTTAATCATATTAAAACTGAAAATTGGCCCCAGCAAAGGTAACGTTTGGGTCCCTAGAAGATATATTCCGGATTTTTTTTCTGACACCGCGTTCTTATCCCTGGATTTAGGAGAATTACTGTTTAAATAATTTACGATGGGTCTGTAGTAGTGCGCTGGCATTCCATCCTGCATGAAGATATTCCTATCCTTCATGACATTCGGCATATTTTATGCAGCATGGAAAGGAAGATTTCACCACACATTCTCGATTTCTCGAAAGAATGATGGCTCTCTCAAAGAAAATGGCTTGCCCAAGCATTTAGACCGCGCTGACCATGGATTTTGTATGAAGATATTTGCTGTGACCAGACCGCTCTGCTGAAGCGGTCTTCTAAACGTAGAACAGCTGAATGACAATTTCCTAGTGGTTTCATGAAAATTCTTCACAATAGAGACGGGATCTTGCACCGTGTGACGTCATGGCACGATTAATAGAAAGTGGCAAAGCTGCACGAGAATATTGCATTATTAATTTGAGTGTAAAATTTTTGATCAAAATGAAGAAAGTTGTCTTTGAAACACTTAAGATTCAGGCCTACATGTAGATTATTCGGTAATATGCAGTTTTTATATCGAGCTGAAAACATGCTGATTTTGCATTAGGGGGAGGGTAGAGGGGTCTTTGTAGTACACTCTGTCTAACCTTCGAAAACGGTTCTCCTGAAAATAGTAGCTGCTCGAGAAATGTCTTCTAGTGCCCTTGATGAAGCTGATTATTGAATAAGAATCAGTAATAATTAAATACATTTACTTGCTAACTGTGACGATTCAGAAGCATCTTTACTAGAAGAGACCCAACTTCTGCTTTAACGCTTTCAAAAGTTGCCGGGTTGTGTAATATCGAATAATCGTAAGTTTCTTATTTTGAGGGGCCCACGACTTCGTTATCTCGGGTGGGGCCCATTCTGATTTGACTTTCCGATTTTTATTTCTGATGAGTGGCAGCCCTGTTTAATGCGATCCTCCATTTGTAGATGTTTGGGAAAACAGCATAATAAATCAGAACACATAAAAGTCGTAAACCAGGAATGAAAAGTCTTGATAATCAATACTGCAAGTATGCCGTCGTAGAAGTAAGTACTACATCATGTACATGTACTGTGAAGTATATTGTTGATATTTTTATTTCATAGTCTTGTGTTCTTTTAAGCTTTAGGTCTTTATCAGAAATTATCGAACATAGCTGTATGAGCGTAGAAACTGCGTTTCTAAACTTCGTTTCTAGAGCAGTCTTCAAAGCTGCGTTTGCCTTTTCAAGGTTTCGTCACCACGGCTGGGAATGGCCCAGATTAGCTCCAAATATCATAATTGCTATTCTATAATCTTACTGGTTATCAGCTGCACGGTATTCATTATTAAACACATAAATGTGTTTAGCTTTGTAGACAGGGGTGCGTGAACATGAAAGGAAATGACCTGAAGACATTCCATGCCAAAAATTATGGCACTGGGCTCAGTAATTCACAATTGTTTGGAAAGAAAGTCAAGTTGTTTACTATAAAATCGTATACAAGGTTGATCAATATATTTCGACTATCTACACCATAGCCATTATCAAGAAAAGAATTCATGGTAAATACAAAAGATTTAAAATTTGATGTAGAGAATCAAATATATATTTCCTCAACTGGAGTCAGTACTTTTCGTTTAATTAGAGAAACATGCAAAATTTCATTTTAACTAAAAACTGCAATATTTTCATTCGTTCAAAATAAAAACAGAGTCTACCGGGAATGTTTTTTTTATCTTATTGATAGTGGGAATTTTTCAAAATACCCTAATTTTGAGGAATTCTAAAAGAGGCATATTTTGAATATTCATTCTATTTATCTAGCTAAATATTAGAGAATCAAACAGTAAGAGGTTTATCCCGATAGCCTGGAGGTTTTGCCTGCGGCGCTTTATAAAACATCAAAATTCTACTAGTTGCACTCCAAGAAAAGGGTGGAGGCTTCTCCTGCGACACTTTATAAAACATCAAAACCCTACTAGTTGCACTCTCAAAAGGCTCTAGGTTTTGCCTGCGGCTCGTTATAAAACATCAAAATTGAGCTAGTTATACTGCCAAAAGGGTGCAGGTTTCGCCTGTGTCGCTTTAAAAACATCAGAGCTCTACTAGTTACACTCATAAAAAGGCTGGAGGTTTTGTCTGCTATACTTTGCCTCAAAATGGTTGAACTCTAATTTATTATCTATGGCCTTAATTAATCAATGTATTTTTAGTCGCAGCACATGGTATATAATGTGTAGGCGCTTAAAGATTCATAACTATTTAAAATTGAATCTTGGATTACATTTAATCATATTAAAACTGAAAATTGGCCCCAGCAAAGGTAACGTTTGGGTCCCTAGAAGATATATTCCGGATTTTTTCTGACACCGCGTTCTTATCCCTGGATTTAGGAGAATTACTGTTTAAATAATTTACGATGGGTCTGTAGTAGTGCGCTGGCATTCCATCCTGCATGAAGATATTCCTATCCTTCATGACATTCGGCATATTTTATGCAGCATGGAAAGGAAGATTTCACCACACATTCTCGATTTCTCGAAAGAATGATGGCTCTCTCAAAGAAAATGGCTTGCCCAAGCATTTAGACCGCGCTGACCATGGATTTTGTATGAAGATATTTGCTGTGACCAGACCGCTCTGCTGAAGCGGTCTTCTAAACGTAGAACAGCTGAATGACAATTTCCTAGTGGTTTCATGAAAATTCTTCACAATAGAGACGGGATCTTGCACCGTGTGACGTCATGGCACGATTAATAGAAAGTGGCAAAGCTGCACGAGAATATTGCATTATTAATTTGAGTGTAAAATTTTTGATCAAAATGAAGAAAGTTGTCTTTGAAACACTTAAGATTCAGGCCTACATGTAGATTATTCGGTAATATGCAGTTTTTATATCGAGCTGAAATCGTCAATCGTTCAATAACATGCTGATTTTGCATTAGGGGGAGGGTAGAGGGGTCTTTGTAGTACACTCTGTCTAACCTTCGAAAACGGTTCTCCTGAAAATAGTAGCTGCTCGAGAAATGTCTTCTAGTGCCCTTGATGAAGCTGATTATTGAATAAGCATCAGTAATAATTAAATACATTTACTTGCTAACTGTGACGATTCAGAAGCATCTTTACTAGAAGAGACCCAACTTCTGCTTTAACGCTTTCAAAAGTTGCCGGGTTGTGTAATATCGAATAATCGTAAGTTTCTTATTTTGAGGGGCCCACGACTTCGTTATCTCGGGTGGGGCCCATTCTGATTTGACTTTCCGATTTTTATTTCTGATGAGTGGCAGCCCTGTTTAATGCGATGCTCCATTTGTAAATGTTTGGGAAAACAGCATAATAAATCAGAACACATAAAAGTCGTAAACCAGGAATGAAAAGTCTTGATAATCAATACTGCAAGTATGCCGTCGTAGAAGTAAGTACTACATCATGTACATGTACTGTGAAGTATATTGTTGATATTTTTATTTCATAGTCTTGTGTTCTTTTAAGCTTTAGGTCTTTATCAGAAATTATCGAACATAGCTGTATGAGCGTAGAAACTGCGTTTCTAAACTTCGTTTCTAGAGCAGTCTTCAAAGCTGCGTTTGCCTTTTCAAGGTTTCGTCACCACGGCTGGGAATGGCCCAGATTAGCTCCAAATATCATAATTGCTATTCTATAATCTTACTGGTTATCAGCTGCACGGTATTCATTATTAAACACATAAATGTGTTTAGCTTTGTAGACAGGGGTGCGTGAACATGAAAGGAAATGACCTGAAGACATTCCATGCCAAAAATTATGGCACTGGGCTCAGTAATTCACAATTGTTTGGAAAGAAAGTCAAGTTGTTTACTATAAAATCGTATACAAGGTTGATCAATATATTTCGACTATCTACACCATAGCCATTATCAAGAAAAGAATTCATGGTAAATACAAAAGATTTAAAATTTGATGTAGAGAATCAAATATATATTTCCTCAACTGGAGTCAGTACTTTTCGTTTAATTAGAGAAACATGCAAAATTTCATTTTAACTAAAAACTGCAATATTTTCATTCGTTCAAAATAAAAACAGAGTCTACCGGGAATGTTTTTTTTATCTTATTGATAGTGGGAATTTTTCAAAATACCCTAATTTTGAGGAATTCTAAAAGAGGCATATTTTGAATATTCATTCTATTTATCTAGCTAAATATTAGAGAATCAAACAGTAAGAGGTTTATCCCGATAGCCTGGAGGTTTTGCCTGCGGCGCTTTATAAAACATCAAAATTCTACTAGTTGCACTCCAAGAAAAGGGTGGAGGCTTCTCCTGCGACACTTTATAAAACATCAAAACCCTACTAGTTGCACTCTCAAAAGGCTCTAGGTTTTGCCTGCGGCTCGTTATAAAACATCAAAATTGAGCTAGTTATACTGCCAAAAGGGTGCAGGTTTCGCCTGTGTCGCTTTAAAAACATCAGAGCTCTACTAGTTACACTCATAAAAAGGCTGGAGGTTTTGTCTGCTATACTTTGCCTCAAAATGGTTGAACTCTAATTTATTATCTATGGCCTTAATTAATCAATGTATTTTTAGTCGCAGCACATGGTATATAATGTGTAGGCGCTTAAAGATTCATAACTATTTAAAATTGAATCTTGGATTACATTTAATCATATTAAAACTGAAAATTGGCCCCAGCAAAGGTAACGTTTGGGTCCCTAGAAGATATATTTCGGATTTTTTTTCTGACACCGCGTTCTTATCCCTGGATTTAGGAGAATTACTGTTTAAATAATTTACGATGGGTCTGTAGTAGTGCGCTGGCATTCCATCCTGCATGAAGATATTCCTATCCTTCATGACATTCGGCATATTTTATGCAGCATGGAAAGGAAGATTTCACCACACATTCTCGATTTCTCGAAAGAATGATGGCTCTCTCAAAGAAAATGGCTTGCCCAAGCATTTAGACCGCGCTGACCATGGATTTTGTATGAAGATATTTGCTGTGACCAGACCGCTCTGCTGAAGCGGTCTTCTAAACGTAGAACAGCTGAATGACAATTTCCTAGTGGTTTCATGAAAATTCTTCACAATAGAGACGGGATCTTGCACCGTGTGACGTCATGGCACGATTAATAGAAAGTGGCAAAGCTGCACGAGAATATTGCATTATTAATTTGAGTGTAAAATTTTTGATCAAAATGAAGAAAGTTGTCTTTGAAACACTTAAGATTCAGGCCTACATGTAGATTATTCGGTAATATGCAGTTTTTATATCGAGCTGAAATCGTCAATCGTTCAATAACATGCTGATTTTGCATTAGGGGGAGGGTAGAGGGGTCTTTGTAGTACACTCTGTCTAACCTTCGAAAACGGTTCTCCTGAAAATAGTAGCTGCTCGAGAAATGTCTTCTAGTGCCCTTGATGAAGCTGATTATTGAATAAGCATCAGTAATAATTAAATACATTTACTTGCTAACTGTGACGATTCAGAAGCATCTTTACTAGAAGAGACCCAACTTCTGCTTTAACGCTTTCAAAAGTTGCCGGGTTGTGTAATATCGAATAATCGTAAGTTTCTTATTTTGAGGGGCCCACGACTTCGTTATCTCGGGTGGGGCCCATTCTGATTTGACTTTCCGATTTTTATTTCTGATGAGTGGCAGCCCTGTTTAATGCGATGCTCCATTTGTAAATGTTTGGGAAAACAGCATAATAAATCAGAACACATAAAAGTCGTAAACCAGGAATGAAAAGTCTTGATAATCAATACTGCAAGTATGCCGTCGTAGAAGTAAGTACTACATCATGTACATGTACTGTGAAGTATATTGTTGATATTTTTATTTCATAGTCTTGTGTTCTTTTAAGCTTTAGGTCTTTATCAGAAATTATCGAACATAGCTGTATGAGCGTAGAAACTGCGTTTCTAAACTTCGTTTCTAGAGCAGTCTTCAAAGCTGCGTTTGCCTTTTCAAGGTTTCGTCACCACGGCTGGGAATGGCCCAGATTAGCTCCAAATATCATAATTGCTATTCTATAATCTTACTGGTTATCAGCTGCACGGTATTCATTATTAAACACATAAATGTGTTTAGCTTTGTAGACAGGGGTGCGTGAACATGAAAGGAAATGACCTGAAGACATTCCATGCCAAAAATTATGGCACTGGGCTCAGTAATTCACAATTGTTTGGAAAGAAAGTCAAGTTGTTTACTATAAAATCGTATACAAGGTTGATCAATATATTTCGACTATCTACACCATAGCCATTATCAAGAAAAGAATTCATGGTAAATACAAAAGATTTAAAATTTGATGTAGAGAATCAAATATATATTTCCTCAACTGGAGTCAGTACTTTTCGTTTAATTAGAGAAACATGCAAAATTTCATTTTAACTAAAAACTGCAATCTGTGTTCCATTGGATTTACATGCGTTTTTCTTTGATACTGTCTAGCATGAAGAGGAACTCCTAGACCTCGGCAGACGCACAGATTCGTAGTAGACAAAAGGACAATTCCATGCCCAGGCGAACTGGTACTCTGCAATCTTGATAATATATGTATATAAAAGCTTTCCTTTTTATTGACATACACATCTTGCTCACTGTTTTTTCTGTTTACCTATTTTGTCTTTTTTAGATCGTTTCGCTGTTGGACCTAACGAAGATATAGAAAATCCTTCTACATCCTTGGATTTGAATCAGGCGATATCTGGAATAGTTCCCGTTGACACATTCTCTGAGATCTCATTGGATCAACCATTCGACCATGACATCGGAAGTGCCCTTGTTGAAACCGTCTCCGAGGTAGATGAAGCGGAAGAAAGTACTTCGGAAAATGTAAAGGCTACCTTTGCTGAAAAGCTACTGGTATTCAAAGAACTATTCCATGTCAGCAGGAACGGCATGACCTATCTCCTGGAGATTTTGAAAGAGGAAGGTGTAAGGGTTCCTAGTTCTGTGTACCACTTACGTAAACCTGCTCTGCTTCAGAAAGTGGAAGTTCTTCGAACCACACTGACATCGGGAGGAGAATTCGCTTATTTGTCGATCATGGAAAATTTGAAGTACCTGCTGGACAAGAGGCTCGCGGCTTTCCCTAATAAGTACAACTCCATTCAACTGCTAATCAGTGTCGATGGTTTACCACTGTTCAAAAGCTCGCCTGTGACTATGTGGCCAATTACGTTCATTGTGAAAGACTTATTCGAAAAACCTCTGCCTATTGCTGTCTACGTTGGCATGTGTAGACCAAGTTTCTCGGATTTCATCGAATCTCTGGTGAAAGAACTGACCGAGTTGAAATCCTTCTTGCCACTGGGCGATTACTTCGTCAGAGCAATTGATGTCCAATTCATTTGTGATGCTCCTGCAAGAGCGTTCCTTCAGGCCGTAAAAGGTCACTCTGGTTATTCCGCATGTTCATTCTGCCGCATACGAGGAATTTATAATGAGAAAGTAATTTTTCCTTACGAAAGTGATGTGGAAGAACGAACTGATGAGTGTTACCGAGACTTTTCCGAAGACAACCAAACTCAACGTTCTCCTTTAGTTGATGTGGTATCCCTTAAATATGACTTTCCTCCTGAGTATATGCACTCAGTCTGTCAGGGTGTGATGAAGCGGCTGCTGAACACGTTTTTGACAACCACTTACGGACGCTTGCCTTGTCGTATCACCAACGCTCAGTTGAGTGTAATTGAGGAGCGTATCGCTGCGATGAAAGGTTATTTGCCATGCGAATTTCAACGAGGTATTCGCTCTCTGAAAGAGCATAACTTCTTTAAAGCAACGGAATATCGTACTTTGCTTCTCTATACAGGTCCTATCATATTTCGTGGTGTCTTGCCTAATCGCTTTTACAAGCATTTTATGCTGTTGCATTTTGCAATATTTGTTTATGTTAGTCCTGACTATTCTCAGTTACATGAAAATGCAAGATCGTGCTTGGATCTGTTCCTTCGACAGTTACGTAGTTTGTATGGCTCAGCTGCGTGCACTTTTAATGCGCATTCTTTGTCCCATTTGCATACATTTGTCACGAGGTTAGGTCGCCTTGACAAATTTTCTGCTTTCAAATTTGAGAGCTATTTGTACACCCTGAAAAAAGCTGTCAAGAACGGGAAATTTGTTTTGTCACAAACATTAAACGCCATCAATCTTATGCGACACATAATCGTGTCTTCTCCACCTCGGGAAATCAAATTTTCGGCCAGCATGCCGAATAGCTGTGTTCTCATTATGCATCAGGGTGTAAAAGTCCCTATTCTAATCGACAGTGTCAATCCTACCAGTGAACCGACTGTTAGTGGAAGACTAATGATGTTTCATTCTGATTTATATGACTACCCATATCCATATAGCACTCTGGGTATTGGCATTTTCAATCTCAGCGGTAAATATGTGAAAGATGTTTCACCCATAACCAAATGTGTATGTTTCCCCGATGACACGCGATATATTGTTATACCATATGCTTGCTGTGATGTGGATCAGTGACTTGAGTGAAATAGATGATGCTACTGATTCCACTAATGGTAGATACTTGTGTGTAGGATATGAGAAGTCGTTTTTCTCCAAAATCAAATATAAGGGGTATTCTTGTTATGACGTGGACTCTTTTAAGAAGGCTATTGATTTTATAGTGTCTGAAGTCTACATTTCTTTTTCCGGTTACGTGTTCAGACAAATTCGAGGAGTACCAATGGGAGGGAATTGCAGTCCTTTACTTGCCGACTTGTTTCTGTTAAATTGCGAATTTGCTTTTATGAAACAATTGGTTAAAAATAAAAAGTTTGGACTAGCTAAATTATTGTCAAACACTTCGAGATATATAGACGATATATGCGTAATAAATTACAAGCATTTCAATACCTTAATTCCGAAAATTTACCCAATGGAGCTTCTTACAGATAGAAACGGAGTCAATGACAAAGCCGTTGTTTACCTCGATCTTCGAACCTCAATATATCATAAAGTGGAAGATTTTGATTTCCCTGTTGTTCTGTTGACATTTCCAGACAGTGCAATACCTTATAACATGGGAATTAATGTATTTGCCGGCCAGGTTTTACGTTATTGTCGCATCTGCTCACATCTTGAAGATCTAATTAAACGAATTAATATGACACTTTTTGTGATGAGCAGCAGAGGATATTGTAAGTCTAAAATGAAGGCATGTACTGAGAAAATCCTAACCGGTCATAACAATTTTCTAGTCAAGTTTGGATATTTCTCAGCCAGGCAGCTGACATCGCAGTGCGCATTTTAAACAATATAATTAACACTGTTTTCTTAACATTTTTTTATTGGTTATACCATTTCAGTATTTCACACATATATTTTAGTTCGTTTTGGATGTATCCGTCTTTTGCGGTTGTTTTGTTTTTGTTTTTACTATTACTATCAGTATTACTTATTATTACACATATCATTACTGTATTGATTTTAGAATGCCAGCCGCATATAAGTTTATGCGGGGCCCCGCCCGCCTGGGCTTGAGCGTTCAGGTAGAGGGGCCGAAACGCAACCAGGCGGGTACCTGCTGACGACTGGCTATTGGTTTATTTGTTTTAACGTTTTTTTTTATCGCTAACTACCCTAGTGTGATGAATGGACTGTGTCGGTTACTGGTCTCCATGGGGTTGACATGGTGATTACTAAGTGTCTATTTATATATAAGTTCCTAATCAATCGAGCCTGAAACTTTGACCAAGGAGATCACTTGTTAAGCGGCCTTGTACGATCTCGTACACTTAAGGGTGAAGTCCAGCCCGTATAGCGCTATGTTATGGACCCCCGGGTAGGTCCGCCCGGCACGCAATCAGATCCGTCAAGTCTTTGTGCTTAAAGACCTTCATGCATTCATGCATTTGTCAAGGATCACAAGTCAGAGGACCATTAGGGGTAAGGTCCAGCCCCGCTTTAGAAGCGCTGAGTGAAAAATGGACTAGTGGGAAGGTCCTCCACACCGATCTCGTCAAGTTTGGCTCTAAAATGTAGTCCTAGGATAGTCAAAAGTTTGACGCGCCTTGAACGTTTAATGTCTGCCGGTGGGAACGCACCACCTGTCCTCTTAAGGACAAACCTTAAGTCTTATTGACTATAAGTTTATTAAAATTATGAAACATGTAGACGTCGTTATGGGAATGTCCCAGCTTCAATTGCTAACACAGTAAGTCTGCAGATGCTGGTGGTTTATGACCCCGCTACTGGACCTCTGCTGGCAGGCGAAAGTCTCACATTCTTATAGCGGTTTATTAATGACATCGGTAGTTGTGTTAGGTCTAAGTACCAATTAGATAGCAAGGATCTAAAGTCCAACCTCTGAAAGGATTCCTTGCTTAGTATGGGGTCCTGGCATTTGAAATATGGATATAATGCAAGCTAAAGTGTATGACGTTAATGCGAAGGAGTGGATAGCGCCCTCCACATGCGTCAGTAGTGTTGATGTCTGTGGCAGCAAAAGATGCCTATGTTGTAAATCTCTTGACACTAATACTACTTTTAAGAGTTTTAGTACCGGCAGACGGTTCGTTTTAAATTATCCTAGTAGTTTCTCGTGTAAGAGTAGGCATGTAATATATTTGATCACATGTCAATCATGTGGGGTCCAGTATGTTGGACAGACAAAACAGCCATTACATTGTAGACTTAATGGGCATCGGCAGTCTGTTCAAAAGAATCATCTCAATACGTATTTAAGTAATCATTTTAATAGTTCTAATCACAGTTGGGATGATGTAAGTATACAAATTATTGACTTTGTCGATGTTCGTAATAAATCTGATACAGAAATTGCCTTCGAGCTTAACAGTAAGGAAGATTTTCATATAAGAACGCTGAACACCTTACATCCTTTGGGTTTGAATGACAGAGTGTTAGGCGGAGGTTGCGCCTCTCAGAACACTGCAAATTCATTTTCATTTTTTAGTTCTCCTATTAGCAGACGTAAGAGAAGCCATGGCCTTAGGAAGTCGGGTAGAAAGAAATATCCTCCATCTAATAGTTGTGAGGATATTCTCAAGGAGCTTCAAGAGTTGATGAAGAGCAACAAAATAAGACATTTCTATAATTGCTTGAAATCGATTAGTGATAGCATGCTTAAAATTATGTATTCTAGGCTTCTTGATCAGTCGAATGACCTATCTTTCGTTTTGACAACATATGTTCATAGTAAATTATATAGAAACAAGAGGGATAGCTTTACCGAAGACAAAACGCATATAGTGATTCCTTTCAAGTCTCATTTAGTTGACAAACTTCATTTACCTTCTGTATTTAATGATAAAAGTGTCTGTGCTTTAGTTCCAGAAAAAGCGAAACATCTATATCCTCCCAAAGTGTACCATAAGCTTAATAACCCTATTTGTTTGAAATTCTTCAATTATAATAAGTTTCTTAATAGCCTGACAATTCAGGAAGTTGTTGGCATTTTACAGAGCGATTGCAGCTGCGACTCGATGACCAGTTTTGTTTATGAGCCTTATGGGCATGTTTTTACCGGTAATTTAGATATAATAAATGATCCAGGTTCCGTAATTACGCGTGGCATGTCACCTAGTGTAGCAAACACGAACCTGAGACACTTTTATGTACAACAATCAAACAAAAGGGAGAAGACTCCCCTGGATTAGATGGCAAAACTGTATTCGACTGAAAGTGGAACGAGAATATGGACGCTAGAGCAGTGTTATTCAACTGATAAGATTTAACAGCAATAAATACATGGATTATTTGTAGACTTATAAATAAATGGCAATAATGTCAGTCGCCGAACCCATTTGAGTGAAGAACTTTGTCCAATCAGCCATATAGCGCATCTTCAAGCACGTCTGGTTAAATTATTCTTCAAATGTCTGCCAAGACTGTGTTCAATGCATGCAGGCCTACTATTATCAAGTATTACTATTTTTATGATTGAGGTAGTAAATACAATTAGTAGAATTTCCGGAACTAAGATAAAAAGGCTGAGCTTATCAAGTAGCAATTATATGTATAGTGGTTGGATAGCCACTTGTTAGTAGTGATCCAATCCCAACGCGAAGTGCAAATGTGAATGTTCACCTTTTGACCTTTGGGTTCCGTCCTCCGTCATGAAATATGTGATGTGACTACTTATGGTTTTATAAGTATAGCTAAAAGACGGAAAAATGTGAAATCGTGATGTACTGCGAACATTGTGACGTGGCCGGGTATGTAATGAGACAACGAGTAAACCCACGTGCAGGAGGAGTGACCTTATGTTGACCTGATCTTGACCTGATCTCTCCGGGAGAGAGGGTGGACTCAGCCGAGTATGTGTTGAGAGAAGGGTAGTAATGGTATATAGACTGGACCAGGACACCATAATTTAAAAAAATAGTAACTAAAAATAATGACTAAATTTATCAATTTATGTCTTTATTTCAGGTCTTTAAGACCTAAATTCATGTATATAGACTATTAAAAAGTATCATAAAAATAAATTTATTTTAAAAAAAATAATGACTAAATTTATCAATTTATGTCTTTATTTCAGGTCTTTAAGACCTAAATTCATGCATATAGACTATTAAAAAGTATCATAAAAATAAATTTATTTAAAAAAAAATAATGACTAAATTTATCAATTTATGACTTTATTTCAGGTCTTTAAGACCTAAATTCATGTATATAGACTATTAAAAAGTATCATAAAAATAAATTTATTTTAAAATATTACCTCCAGAATTAGTATAGGAAATAGTTCATACACTGAAAAGAGTTTTATAAAATAAAAAAATAAAAATGATAAATCAGAAAAAGGCTTTTAGTTCGTTGGGTTTTTTCATATACTGAGAAGGAGTATAGGAAATAGTTCATATGCATATTCTGGAGGTATAAATTAAAAAAAATAAAAAAAATATTTTAATATTTTTTATAAATAATATTTACAAAATTAGACATTTTTATGTGTTTAAAGATATAAATTGGTAATTTAGTTAATTAAAAAAAAGAAGATTGTTTTCAAAATATTTCTTTAAAAAATGGATGAAATAAAAATGGATGAAATAAAAAAATATGGTATTATAAAATAAAAAAAATATTATAAGAGTCTGGAGGTATATAAAAAAATATAGTATTATAAAATAAAAAAATATTATAAGAGTCTGTAGGTATATAAAAAAAGTATTATAAAATAAAAAAAATATAAAAAAGGAAGGAACTGTAAATAGGAGTTTAAGAAAATTTTTTATTACAAAATGAGCAATATAAAGAAGATTTTGAAATTATATGGGACACAAACAACTACAAATTTTGATTTAAAGAAAATCGCAAATGAATTAGGAATAAAGAATTTTTATGTTCTAATGAGAGACGAATTACAATTGATCAAAAATAAGCCAACAGGAACCTTCAGTTCCCGGAACAAAGTTCCATCAATAACTATAAATTTCATAACAAATCTTCATACGTCAGATGAAAAAGGTGTACATTGGTCAGCAGGTATCTTTAGTAAAAACGGAGTTAATTATTATTTTGACTCATACGGGCTTCCACCTACGAATGAAGTAAGAGAAATACTTGGCAATGGAATTCATAATACATTTCAAATTCAAAAACCGGGAACAACTTATTGTGGTCAATTATGTCTTTATGTTTTATTTAAATTGCAAGAAGGAGTGCCATTTCTTGATATTATGTTAGAATTGAACGAACCGTAGGTTCTATGGCTACGCCTAATAATAATGATAATTAAAAATCAGTTCGTTGTAATTCATTTTGATAAAATCGGCCTCTGATATCTTCATCATCTAAATCTTTGATTTCGTAAGTAATCGGATGACTTTGATTTATTTTAGAAATTTCAAATATTTCTTTAGTCCAATAGCCAACAAAGCCTTTTTCAAATTTATTCTTATATTTAAATATTCTAACTCTATCTCCAATTTTAAATTTCGGCTTAAGTTTCTGCAAATTCGGATTACTCTCATTCAAATTATTATTTTCGTTCGAATAATTATTTTCGAATATTTTCTTTCGTATTAAATCAGGGTCGTCAGAAGCATTCTTTGGAGTTTCTTCAATACCAGAATGAACTTTATTATTGTACTCTTCTACAATTCCTGGTAATATCTTCAACCATTTCTGATTTCTTTGCTCAGTAAATTTCTTGAATAATTTATTTTTTAACGTCCGATTGAATCTTTCTATCACTACGGCCTTCCCTGCATTTTCAGTTGAATAAACAGTTTCAAATAGTGGCTGAACGTTTCGGTTATAAAATTCCGACCCTTTATCAACAAACAATTTTTTTGGCTTTCTCTTACTTTCTTTAAAGATTATTTCAAACGCATATTTAACTGATAGACCACTTTTATTTTTTAAAGGTTTTACCCAAGCGTATCGTGTATATAAATCTATAACGGTCAATGCGTATTTATAATCTTTTTCATTCGGCATATGAATAAGATCAGCACTCCAAATATCATCTTTATTAAATACTTTTACTTTCAATAAATATTTAGGCCTTCTGTATTCTTTATGAATTTCAGACGCGTAGGTTCGAGCGTTGCTCTCAGAGTTATTAGTTCGAACGTTGCTCTCAGACAGCTTAGCTGTCGTTTCATTTAAACCCTGACCGAATAATATTTTAGCTTGTAAAGCTTTCTTAACAAACATTCTTTCAATTTTTTCTCTAAATGTAGGATTTTGAATACTATCTAATTCTTGAATCATCTTCTTATCAGCTGCATGTCGACAACTTAGATCATGATTTCGATAAGCTAAATCATGCCTGTAAGCTGCGGCATCTACTCTATTTATCGGTTCTTCACCTGGTTTCGGATTATTATTCTCATCTAGTCTTATATCTAATCGAGTTCCTGGACCAGTATATGAATGACCAGGAAGATGTTTTTCTTTCGAATATTTACTCCAAATAAATCCAGGAAAGTTTTCTAATGTTTTTTGTATATCACCACCGAAGTGGTATGGAACTTTGTTCTTGTCACCTCCAATATGCTGACAATTTGAGTTTTTATTTTTGTTTAATAGATAATTCAATAAATCTAAATTAGAAATTTTTAATTTAATTAAATTTTCGGAATTTGTAGAATTCATTTTAAAAGATAAAATAAATGTTTTACCTTATGGACCAAAGGTCCTGAGGTTATTACCGAATCATACTAGGACTTAGATATATTCCAGAACCATCTTTAGTTTCTTTAATTTCAATCAAATCATCAACATTGTGGAGAATATTTTTAAGAACTCGTTTTCCTTCATCAACTAATTTTAATTTACTAATAAAATTATCTACTACTCCTTTTCCTTCGGGCGAAGCCCTGGAAGACATCTCCGATGTCCTTTCTCCCTTAGCAACTTTTTCTAACTCTATATTATGTCGTTTTTGTTCTTCTAATGCTGCCTTCTCTGATTTATTTTTATTTACTGCTTGGACAATACCAGCTGTCCCACCTGCAACACTTCCTGCTGCAGCTATGCCTCCTATTATTAGTGGAATTAATGGGAGAATCCCGCCATTCTTTTCTTCTTGTAATTGAATATTCTCTATCATTGGTTTACTTATGTAATACTTTTTTTTATTAATAGTAATAAATTTAGGGGTATTTTTGTCAACAATATTACGTAATTTTAATTCAACAGTTTTATTATTAATATTACTTTTCGCTTGCGACATTTTTAATAAAAAAATTTTAAGTTATCAAAAATTTAAATCTATTCTAGTTATGAAAAAATTTTAAGTTAAGAATTTTTTTAATCTATTCTAGTTATGAAAAAATTTTTAAGTTAAGAATTTTTAAGTTAACAAAAATTTTAATCTATTCTAGTTATGAAAAAAATTCATTAATCGACTAAGTCTTGGGCTTTAGCCTATTCTAGTCATCTTTCCATTAAGAATTTCAATAGAATATTTTGCATCTTCTAGCAATAAACCATAAGCCATCAATGAAGTTGTGGAATATTTTTTTTCAATATTAATTGTTACATCACAACCATTTTTAATAATATCTTCTGATTGTGCACTTAAATCAAAACAGAAAATTGGATATAAATGTCTCCAATCTCCAGGAGTTAATTGTGGTTCAACTCCAAATTCTATACAAAGATTTCTATAAGAATCATATCCTTCCATAAATTGATTATTGGTATCATCGAATCTTAATGGATCAATTGGATATCGAGTTTGATTTAATGAAACTTGTAAACTTCGAATTGTATTAATATGGAAGATATTATTGTTCTTATCAAAACTTGGAGAATTATTTCTTTGAAATGTTAGTAATAAATATCTTGGAGTATTCGCAGTTCTAGTAAAATGCCAGTTAAATCTTTGTTCGGAAAAAGTTACTGAACTAGCTGTACGCTTTAGAAAATTTACTGGAATTGGTTTGTTAGTATTTAATCTTTTTGCAATAGCTGTTTCAATCTGTAAACTAGGAGTAATATGCGTAATCCACCATTCAAGTCTATCAATTTTTAAATATGCTTTTTTCCCAGTCTTACCATAAACGATTAATTCATTATTTGCTGTGCGATGAATTATTTATTTAAATTTTAATTGACATGATATTTTGTCATAATCTAAATATCCGAATAATGGAGACAATGACCGATTTACTGTCTGTTTACTTTTCTTGTTAAATTCACGTCTTTCTTTATATGCACTATTGTTTGTTTTATTTAAATGTTTTGCAATTTGTTCTACATCTTTCGCAATTCCTGCGGCATCTGTTCCAGCGTGAGTTAAATCATCAACAATTATACCATCATTAGTATCAGGAAACCAACCTTCGATTTCATGCTTTTTATCATTTTCACCAATTGTTACAAATCTAAGCATTGTATCAATTACACCAGGAGAATCACTTATTGTTTCTATATTTTGAGTTGCAACATCTAAACGCATTTGTGTAAATAATCTTGGAAAAAAATTATTTTCTAGTGTAATATTATCGGTATCTGGTAATGGTGTTGTAAAATTAGCATCACTATATAAAGAATATTCACAGTGTAAAAATGAATCAGGTAAATATAAATAGCTCTGCTGATTATCAACTTCAAAAATTAAATCACCTCCAGTGTTTACTCTACTGGAAGATCCGGGATTCATAGCAATTCTTATATAGTCATTCTTTTTTTGATTGTAACTGGTGAACGGAGGATCATCTAATCTAAATTTTCTTTCAACCGAGGAAGGCATTTTTATAAGAAATAATTTGACTTTTTGTTTTTCTCACAGACAGAAAAAATTTTTACTAAAATATAATTTTAGAATTTTACCAAAAAAATTTTACTAAAAAAATTTTACCAAAAAAATTTTACCAAAAAAATTTTACTAAAAAATATATTTTAGAATTTTGCTAGACCAGCTCCGCTACAGCTTTGCTGGTTAGACCGAAGGTTGCTGTTAACACCATTACCTCTTATTTCTTCAATTGTTTTTTTATTATTTTTATTTTCATTATGTTTACTATCAGAATCCACAGCTATGTTAGCAATTTTGTTCTTTGTTTCATCTGAAAGTTTTTTTAATTTTTTTAGTTCTTCAGAATCATTCCTAAGTTTACGAATAGCTTCTAGTTGTTTTAATTCGTTTTGAGACTTGACAGCATTTGATATTGCACTAGCTGTACTACCTATAGCAGCTGCTCCTTTTGCAGCAGATGTAATCAAATCTTTATTATTTTTTATCAAGTTAACGATACTTCCAATACCAGAAAATATACCATCCCCTTCTTTTTGACCGGCACCTGCGGTGCCTAGGAACTTTTCTGTTCCGATTGTTTCTACACTATCATAATGATAAACAGGATTCATACGTGGTTCATGAGCAATTCTTTGATTTGAAGCAAAATGTTTAAGATTGTGTTTATAAATTATAGGCATTTTTTTAGTAATAAATTTGACTTTTAGGAAAAATATAAATTATAAAAAATGTTTATTTTTTGTCCTTAACTTTTGCAGATTGCGTTTTTGGTTTAACTTTATCAGGAACCAAACCTGCATCAATCATTCTTTTTATTCTATGATTTTCTTTCATAATATTTCTTTGTGTCATTAACTCTTCTAATTGTTTTATTCTTTTAAAATTATCAGCTCTAATTTTATCCATTTTTAAAATTATATACTTTTATATTTTTTGAAATTATATACTTTTATATTTTTTAAAATTATATTTATACTTTTATATTTTTAAAATTATATACTTTTATATTTTTATACTTTTATATTTTTTAAAATTAAATTTATACTTTTATATTTTTTAAAATTATACTTTGATATACTTAAAAAACCTCTATTTTTTTTTATTTGGCGATACAATGAAATCTTTATTATTATTTAATATAACTTTATTATTTATATTATATCCTTCCTTTTTAACCGTTTTTATGTTATCATAATTATAAATAGGTTTAATAGATGGCACTGATGTCATTCTTTGATTTGATGAAAAGTGTTTAAGATTATGTGTATAAATTACAGGCATTTTTTCTTAACTTTATATATATATTTAATTTTTTTTATATATTTATTTTTTATATTTTTAAAATTATATTTATATTTTTATGATTCTTATTTTTAGTATGTAAAAATATTTGCGTTAATATTTAAGATAGAATTGATAATACTCGTTTAAGATTTACGTTTATGAATATCTAACAACTTCGAGATAACTTTATTAATTTTCCGTTGTACGTTATCTATTGCGTCAAGTAGCGTGTGATGTATTTTAATTTCTTTTCTATTAACTTGTATTTTCTGCTGATTAATCTTTAATGCCGTTTTAAGAGCATTTAACTTAACTTTAAGAACATCTAATTGTCTTTTAACAGAATCTAACTGTTCTTTATTTTCTTTAGAGTTTTCTTGTAAATTTTTCTTTAATTCATTTTCTAAATTGATTTTAAGAGTTTTCATTTTATCAACTTTTTCATTAAGTGAGTTTACTTCATTTATTATTCTATTCATCTTTTTCATTTGTTGAGTAATTTTAGAACTTAATTCATCAACACTTTTTTGGAATGTAGTTTGTAACTGTTTTAATTTTTTTTTAATTCTTACAGGAAGTTTTTCTATTTCATCTTCTAATTGTTCTTTTAACATTTTTATCTGATGTTTATTTTTAATTACACCAGATTTTAAATTTAAAGAAAGTAATATTAAAATTTTTGATTGTTCTGAAATCTTTTTAAATAGTTTTGCTATATTTGCTTCTAGCTCTCTATCCTTTTTATCAAGTTTTGATAATTTTTCGTTTAATGATTTGTCATTAAGTTTAAGCAACTTTAATTCGTTCATCAGTGGAACCAAAACATTGTTTATATATTTTTCTTTTAAGTCATTGATTTGTGTATCAACATATTGTTTATTTGTTAACTCTGTATTTTGTTGCGGAAGAATAGAAAGATGCAATGGACCAGATAAAACGTCTCCAGTTTTCATAATATAATTTTCTATCTCTATTTCCAATTCACGATTATTCGGGATATATGCACCTCCGCCAACATTTGGTAACATCATTTTTTAACAATAAAAAAGTAAAATTTTTTCTTATAAAAATAAAAAACGGAAATGTCTCAAATTTGTCAAGTTTGTGGAGTAGATTTTTTAAACCCAACTATGTTGTTTACTCATATGAAAAATACATCATGTGGGAAAATTAATCGAAGTAACTTTTATAAAAAACAGTATGATGGCATTCAACCTAACAATAATCAACTGGAACAACCATTGCAAAAATTAAAACATTTATTTATTTCAGATCAGGGGCAAAATCTTTATACCGCTAGAAAAAATACACCTAGACAAAATAATCATTTAGATACAAAAAATAATCCTTTTACTCAAAATAATCATGTAAATCAAAATAATTCTTTTACTCAAAATAATCATGTAAATCCAAATAATCCTTTTACTCAAAATAATCATGTAAATCCAAATAATCCCCTTGCTCAAAATAATGATGTTAATCAAAATAATGAATCTGTGAAAGGGGATACGAAAAAATGTTCTGGTTGTAATAAAAGTATAACGTCCAAAAATTTCGCACGTCATTAAAAAATATGTGAACAAACAGAAGAGGTTAAAAAAGCTAAAAAGGATAAAATGAAAGATCAGTTATGTCGTAATTGTAATAAATATTTTACAATTCAAGGAATTACTAATCATTATAATTCTTGTATAAGTTCTACAAGACAATGTACAAGTTGTCAAAATACTAAACCTAAGACAGAGTTTTATGATAGTAAATATAAGTGTAAGGATTGTTTAAAGGAAAAAGTAAAATGTAGAGGTTGTCAAAAAATTATATTAAAGAAAAATTTTCCAAGACATGTAACACTATGTCCAAAACTTAATGAAGATTTAAATCAAAATATTCCAAATCTTCATCAACGTATAAATACTTTTTATTAGATAAAAATTACTTTTTATTATTAGAATAGTCTTATATATTAAAATAGTTGTATTTCTACTAAAATAATCTTATATATATTAAAATAGTTGTATTTCTACTAAAATAATCTTATATATAGTAAAATATTATTTTTTTATAAAGAATAAAATATTATTTTATTAAAATATTCTTATGCATTCTGGAAGAGAGGAGAGGTATAAAAATACTTCTTTTGAGTATAGGAACAAAAATTCCGACACATTCCGGAGGTTCTACAGAGGTAAAAAACACTCATTAGAGTGTAAGAATGCTAGTCCGGAATCAACAAATAATAACTCCTAAATTTTTTATTTAAAAAATAATAAATGAATAAAAGCGAAAATTTGGAAGATTTATATTCACCGGTTATAATTAAAAGTCATAAAAGTGATAAAAGTAATAAAAGTAATCTAAGTCGTCATAAATCTCTTAATGCAATAAACGAAATAATAAATAATTATATGAATAACACGGAGTTTCAAGATACACTAACTCCTCAAGATCCTAATCTAGATGATATTAATAATATTGTAGATAATCCTATATATAATACTAGATATAATAAAAATATAGATAAAAATATATATAATAAAAGATATTTAGAAACACTACCCCCTAATTCATCTCTTAATAAAAAAATACCACAATCAGATCTTACACGTCTTTGGAATTTTTTAAAATTTCATTGTATAAAAATATTGTTAGCATGTATTTTAATATTTTTTATTTATCATCTTGTTATATGTATTGGAAATCAATGGGGTTACTTTCTAACAGAGAAACAAAAGAGAATAAATTTTTATAAACAAGAAATAAAAACTTTTAAAGGATGGAAGACTGAGGAGGATAAGATTAAAGATAAAACTAATAATAAAAATATTAAACAAGGCAAAATGCATCAAGAAAATTTACATTTCATTGTTTACGGTAAAACTGGAAGTGGTAAGACTACGTTTATTAAAAAATATATAAACCAATATTATAAGGACGAAACAAAAGTACATATTTTTTGTATGCATACTTCTGAATGGCCAACTTTTACAAACGTTTATAATGATAAACAATTAGATGAGTTACAAGATATGGAAAATTTTGCTGGTACACCTGAAAATAAATCTTTATTAATTTTAGATGATGTTGCAAGTTTATCAAAACAAAAAAATATGTCAGAAATATTTACAAAAGGAAGACATCAAAATATTCAAATAGTTGTATTAGCTCATAAAGCTTGTGATGTAGATAATAAGATTAGAGAAAACATTCAAACATTTTTTACAACTACACAAAATAATGCAGCATTCTTTAATGATATTAATAAAAATTATAAAATGAATATGCCTTTATCATATTATACACAACATAAATATGGAATAATACGTGTTGACACCATAAGTGAACATATGCAAGTATATGATAAAGACTTGAATATATTAGTAGATACCGAACATGAAATCTATAATAACTCTCAAGATTTTGATATTAGAATGTATGCAAATGCAAAACATTTATCAAATCAGGTTGTAGAACAAATAATTATTTTTTTAGAATCTGAATCAAAAGTACCACTAAAAATTATTTCTGATACATTTTATTTTTATTTTGATCATTATTTAAATGCAAAATTTGGTATACCAATACCTAACAGATTACAAGATAATGAAACATCAAACTATTTAAAAATTGCAATAGATGATGTTAGGAACGGTTTAAGAAAAGCAACACCAATAATATCTGATTTTAAATCTACATTTTCTGATGCCAAATCTACATTTGATGAAGCCAAAAAAACATATAATGATATAAAACCATTAATAAATGGTGTTAGTGAAATACTTAATAATTAAACAAATTTATCATAATTTTTCAGATATATATTTATAATATTTTCCTTAAATATATTTTTATAATGAACTAAAAGAAATTTTCTAATCTATCTTTTAATCTATCTTTTAATTTCTTTTATAATATTTTGTTTTAAAATTGTAAATATATGGGTGAAGATTTAATTTATTTAATGTTTTTAAATCATATACTGTTAAGTTATCTTTATTAATTAACCACCATAAATTATTAAAAGCAAAGAATACTCTAAAACTTCTTAGACATAATGGAAAATCATTTGTTTTAATATATTTAGGTATACCATGTTTTACTTTATAATCTTTCAAAATTGCATATATTTATGATGATAATAGAATTTAACTTCTTGTTTAGGTGTAAGTGGATTAGTAGGATGTCTATAATTTTTTAAAACTGGTACATGTTCTATTTTATACTCTTCGAACATTTTTTATTTCTTTATAAAAAATTTATTAAAAAAAATATTTTAGAATTTTTTCTTTTTCTTTTTTTTTAAAAAAAATAAAACACAAATTTTTCTTTAAAAATTAAAAAAAATGGAAAAGTTTTATTGTGTCTTATGTAAAAAAAAGTTGCAAACAAAAAGAAGTTATCAATCTCATTTAAATAGTAAATTGCATTTACAAAATGTAGAACGATCCAAAGAAGAAAATATATTAAATATAAGTAATTATAGAAATTATTTAGAAACATTACCTACTGATATAAAAGTTAAAAAAATATTTGATGATTATTCACATTCGGAATATAAAAAAGTTTTTAATAATAATGACGTTAATGTAATAAATTTCAAATTTTTATTTAATGACATTGATGAAATTGATAAAACTAAAAAAACCGACGAAGCTGAACACGGGACATCAAAGATGTCTTCCAGGGCTTCACCAGAGAGTTCCTCACCCGTAACAGATATAAAATATTTATTTGATGAGTCTGTTGAACATAATGAAACCGATGAAACCTTTTATGATGTATTAATAAACTTCTATAATATATTTAAGAAATCTTTCAAATGTTATATGAATGCAGAAGTACTTTATACAAAAACTGGATCCGATGGAATGACTGAAGAAATAATACAAGGGCATTTTGCAAAGACACAAGAAATTCATAATGTAAATGATATATCATCTGTATTTGAAAAGATGTCAACACAATTAAAAGATGCTATAACTGAAGCTGAGTTACGTGAATCTGGTTGGAGATTTGTTAAAGTACTATCTAAGAAAATAGTAATTGATAAATATAAAAATAATACTGGTGGTAGTTATGTTCCTTTACCTTTTAGTTCGCCACAAATAATCAACATACAGAATGAAGATGATTATTGTTTTCTGTGGAGTATTATAGCACATTTACATCCTGCAAAATATCACAAAGAAAGACTAAGTCATTATAATAAAGAAGAATACATAAATGAATTTGATCTTTCTGATGGCTTAGATGAATTTCCATATGATTATAATCAACTAATAAAGTTTCATAAAAAGAATAAAAATTTAATAAAAGTAAATGTTTTTGAATTAAAGGTGAAGTATGTTTCTATTGGTGATATTACTCCCTTATATTCTGGAGATATTGAAGTTAATACCATTGTTCATAACAACTTAAAAGAATTTTATTTGAATAACAAAAATTTATGTCAAACAAAAAAAGTATACAATAAAAGAGGAAATTACATGCATCATAATATTTTTTACCAAGGAAAAATAATATGTACTGAAAAATATGAAATGGTTAAAACATTATCACCAATAATGATTAATCATAATAATTATAAAGGATGCGGATTTCCTGATAATTATGAAACAGAATGTTCATCTCTATCAACAGAATATAGTAATAAATTAAAAATGTTACCACAACTATATAAACAAAAATTTCAACAAGAATATCAACAAGAGTTACAAATGTTACATAATCAATATCAACAAAAATATCAACAAGAAGAAAAAATATTCTTTCAAAAATATATTGAAGATGAAAGGGATCTTGAAGATGAAGCATCTTTAAAATTTTCATACAACGTGTACAAACGTTTAAATTTTCAAGACATATCCCAAGACAATTTTAAATGTAATACATTCGAATATCATCCAACAAATCTACAAAAATATAAAGAATATCGGAAACAAGAAAATCTAAAAGAATATTATATGCGGAAAAATATATTACATAAGGAATATGAAGAACAATATGAAGAACAATGTCAAAAACATTATGAAGAACAGTTTCAAAAAAAAATATAAAAAACAATATCAAGAACATTTAGAATTATTACAACAAGAATATCAAGAAAAATTAAAAATATTAAAACATGAATTAATGCAACCAGCACTAGTGAATATACTATATTATCAAGATCATTACATATTATGTAAAGATATTTCTATATTTACAAAAACTTCAGATAATGCTAATTATCCCTGTCTCCAATGTATGACTAGTTATAAAACTGAACAAGCATTGAATAATCACTTGTTAAATTGTCAGCAAAATGATGCCGCTAAAAATACTTTTACTAAAGAAGAATATTTAATTTATAATAAATGGTATTACAAAAATAAAGTACCCTTTATTATATATTGTGATTTTGAAGCATATAATGTTAACATGACAGAAAGTTCTGGTAAACATTTGCTTGAACAAAAACCATTATGTTGGGAGTGTACATTCATTCAAATTATCCTGAATTATTTAAATCAGAATATTGTCAATACTATGGTGAAGATAGTTCAGAAATGTTTACAAAGAAAGTAGAAGAATTACAAAAAATTTTTCACAATTGCTTAAAACAAATAAACCAATACTTCCATTAACGTCTGAACAAACATTACAATTTCTTAATGAAAAAAATTGTTACTACTGTGGAAAAGAATTAGGATGTGATAGAGTAAAAGATCATGATCATCTAAATGGATTATATAGAGGTGCAGCACATAATTCTTGTAATCTTAATGCAAATAAATTTAGATATAATTTTGTTCCTTTATATTTCTACAATGGTTCTAAATATGATTTCCATTTAATAATAAAAGATTTATTTTCATCTGAAAAATTACAACAACTAAGAACAAACGTACTATGTAAAACAGAAGAAGAATATTTTTCAATGCAATTTGGTTGTATTAGAATTTTAGATGCATTTAGATTTTTTACTCCTTATTCATTAGAGTTCATGGGAAAAACATTGAAACCTGAACAATGTAAAATATTAAATAAATATAATTTAAAACCTTTAAAAGGAATATTTCCGTATGAGTATATAGCCTGCGGCTCACAGTCGAAGACTCATATAACTGGAGATTTTAATTCTGTGAATAAAATTATGGAAGAAGAACAACTTCCTCCAATAAATAAATTTAAATCAACATTAAAACAATCACAATTATCTGAAGAAGATTATGCAGAAGCTGAAAAAAATTGGAGAGAGTTAAATTGTAAAACAATATATGATTATACAATGAAATATCTTCAGATAGATGTATTAATACTAGCTGATCTTTTCGAAAACTTTCGTGACATGTGTGTAGAATATTATGGAATAGATCCATGTTATGTTTATTCTACACCAGGTTTAACATGGTTAGTAGGATTAAAACATACTGGTGTTAAACTTAAATATTATAAAGAAAATACATATGATAAATTATTATTTTTTGAATCTGGTATTAGAGGTGGAGTTTCATCAGTTTTAGGTAATAGATATGTTAAATGTTATAATAAGAAAGTAAATCCTCAGAAATATGGAATAATGAAACCTTTATCTCCAGAAGAAAAAGAAAAGATATTAGAAATTTTTCGAACGAAACGAGAAGGAGTAGAACGTGAAAATGCAATTGATGAATTCATGAGAGAAAACTATTTGTTATATTATGATTTTAATAGCTTATATTCTTCTTGCATGATACAAGAATTACCAACAGGTGAAATGTCATGGTGTAATATTCTTGATTATCAAAAAACACATGATGGAAATTATAATTTTGGTTATATATATGAAGTTGATTTAGCATATCCTGATTATATAAAAGGCGCAACAAAATATTATCCTTTCTGCCCCGAAAACAAAATTCCCAATATAGAAGATTTTTCAGATTATCAAAAATCTATAATGCCGAAAAAATACAGACCAACAAAAAAACTTATGTTAACACAAGGTAATAAAGGAAAGTATGTTGTTGAAGGAAGAATGCTAGATTGGTATTTAGATCATGGAATGATTCTCACTAAAATACATAGAAAACTAGAGTATAGAAAATCTAAATGGTTAAAAAATTATATAGAGTTCAATATTGAAAAACGTAAAATAGCCAAAAGAAATAAAGATGATTTTGGAAACGTGTTCTTCAAATTAATGAATAATTCATTTTATGGTAAGACTTTAGAAAATGTGCGTAATAGACAAAATATTGAAATAGTTTATGATAGAGATAGGTTTCAAAATTTAACAAGAAAACCTACATATAAAAGAACTACTAGATTCAGTGATGAACTATGTGCAGTACATATAAGACGAAACATTATAAAACAAGATAAGTTTAATTTTATAGGATTCACTATATTAGAATTAGCTAAATTATTTATGTATAGATTTATATATGATTATTTAGCACCTGCTTATGGGGAAAACTATAAATTACACTTTACAGATACCGATTCTATTTTCTTAGAATTAACAGTACCATATGATTCTTCACTTGATAAAGAAATAGATAAAATAAAAGATATCATTCATCCTTCTGATTTATGCAAAGTAAAAGATGAATTGGGAAATGAAGAGTACATAACAGAAGCTGTATTTTTAAAATCTAAATGTTATTGTTATAATACAAATTCTAACACAGATTTTAAAACATTAAAAGGAATTTCAAAGGCATCAGTGGCTAATCAAATAACATTTCAAGATTATAAAAATGCATTATTTAATAATGAAATAAAGGAAGCGTGTAATTATAGACTTAATTCAAAGAAACATAAAATGTATCTAAAAGAGGAACATAAATTAGCATTAGATCCATTTGATGATAAACGAAAAATTTTATCTGATAGAATAACTACTTTACCTTTTAAATTTTCTAATTTCTAAGATAGACAAATTTGATATATAAAATAATATAAAATTATAATATAATAATATAACATAAAATAATAATATAAAATAATATAAAATTATCATATAAAAATGGATAAAGTTAGAGCTGATAATTTTAAAAGAATAAAACAATTAGATGAATTAATAAAACAAAGAAATATTATGAAAGAAAATCATCTTCAACATAGAATGGCAAAAGCTGGTATTCAATCTGATATGTTTGATCAATTAAAATTAATTGAAGAAGTAAAAACTGATTATGAAAAAACTGTCGAACCATTTAAAACTCTTGAAAAAGAACTTAATGAAAAACGTGTTGATATAGCGGATCCTGTACTTAAAACACTATTAGATGACTATGGTTTGTTAGAGGCAAACATAGATAAAAAATTACCAAAATCTATGTTATTTGAACATTCTACTTTCTTTTTAGATAAAAAATTATTTGCAAGACTTTATCTTGGTGGTAAAGAAATATTTCCACAACCTTTACGAGGATTAATTTTTGCACCAGATAAAAAACCTATTAGTTTAGATAGAAATTTTGTTGATCTTTTAAGAGGAGCAGATTTAAAAAATTATGCTGTAGAAGATCTTATAAAATATAAAGCTATGTTAGACAGAGTTGGTGTAGTAAAATCTCTAAGACGTTATAAACAATTAGAAAATTTATTATCAACGGGAGTTAAAGTAGGAAAAGGTTTATCTGAAAAACATAAAACAGAAACAACTGTATTTTTACCAGATGATCCACAAGAATTACTAAATAGATTAAATATTTTAATATCTGCAATAAAAGAAGGACATAATTCTAGTTTCAATGAAATTCATGCTATATTGAAAAGACTGTTAGAAAAGAAGATTCTAAATGAAGAGGATTATAAAAGTGTAGCTGAAATATGTTGTTTCTAATTTTTATCTATGATTTTTATCTATAATTTTTATCTATGATTTTTATCTATGATTTTTTTATCTATGATTTTTTTATCTATAATATTTATTTAAAACTTTAACTAAAAAATGTGTTCAGCAGATTTAGACAAAATTAATAATCATTTAGAAAATTTGACAGAGATTTTGGGTTCATCAAAATTTAGTACGACGTTAAAAATTATAACAACTACTTCATCACACACTTGTAATTTAGAACCCATTCTACATTTAGAACAGAATAAAAATTATCAAATTGCATTGACTAGTTTCTCTACATTTAACACTATTCAAAACGTTATCAAAGATGTGAATGATCAATTTAGATATTCTACTGATAAAGGCAAAACGTGGAAAGTACTAACTTTTCTTCCTGTTTCTTACGAAGTTGAATCAATATCAAATGAAATTAAGAGACATTTAGGTATACCATTTAAAGATAAGAAACAATTACATTTTGCAGTTGAACCGGCAGTTAATAAATTTTCTCTTACTTTGGACGAAAATCATCAAGTTGATTTTAATCATGATAGATCATTGTCAAAGCTATTAGGATTTAATAAACAAACCTATAGTCAAGGTTATCATTTAGGTGAGAAGATTCCAAAAATAACGGAAATAAATTCAATCGTTGTACATTGTGACATTATTGAAGGAGGATATATAAATGGTAAATTATCAAATTTAATATTCAGTTTTCCAGCTTTTACTGTACCCATTGGTTATAGATTAAATGTAATTCCACAAACATTAATATATTTTCCAATTACAAGAAAAACTATTAACAACATTAACATTAGAATCACTGATGAAAAAGGACAAGAAATAAATTTTGGAGGTGAAGAGATTATGATAGATCTTTTGGTTCGAGAGGTATAAACTCCCGTTCGAGAGGTATAAACTCTTACGCGAAGCTAGAGAAGTTTAATTTTCTTCTTCTTATTATTATTACTCTTCTTCTTTAGAAACAAAAAATGAAAAATAAAAATAAAATTTTTTTATTAAAAAATGAGTGAAGTACTACCATTAAATAAAAAAAAACTTAAATTTAATCATCATCCAAATTTATCTAATAAATTTTTGTCAGTTATTTGTGGAAGATCAGGATGCGGAAAAACGTATCTATTGTTTAAAATTTTAACGACTCCAAATTTTTTGGATTATAACAATCTTATAATTTATACAACAACAGCAGATCAACCCGTCTATCAATTTTTAAAATATGGATTTGAAAATAATCTTAAAAAAACAGCAATTGCTTCCCTATTCGAAGAATACGAAAAATCTGAATATGAAGAAGAAATAAATTTGTGGTGTGAAGAAGCAGCAGAAAATAGTCAGTTAGTAGAAACCAATAAAAATAAGCATATAAAGATACAATTAATAGATGATAGTGGTAATATGCAAGATCCCAGTAAACTAGATAAAACAATGAAACATTGTGTAATTTTTGATGATTGTGTTAATGATAGAAATCAGTCAGTTCAGAGAAATTATTTCACAAGAGGTAGACATAATAACTGTAGTGTATTTTATTTAACACAAAGTATGTATTCATTAGACGGAAGTGTTATTAGAAAGAATGCAAATATATTTATACTATTTGAAATAAATGCAAGAAACTTAAGTGATTTGTTAAGAGATTTATGTATAAGAGATAAAGATGAATTTAAACAATCGTGTAATAATGCTTGGGCAAAAGATTATGGATTCATTACAATTAATATTGATAAAAAAATTCATGATATAGTTATCGAACAATTGTTCTCTGACTGAAAGTCGATCGAAGATTTATTTACCGAGTGATAAAAATATACACCATAGTGGTATAATATTTTTTTTTGTTATTATTATCAGCTTTAATTTTATCCATTTTTTTAAAATATGATATTTGAATTTTGCGGTAACATTGGAATACAGCAAAAACATTTTACTGAACAAATTATTTTTTTATTGCTTTGTTGTCTAACATCTTTTCGTTTAAAGTTTTGTTTAATAAAGTTTTGCTTAAATTTTCGCTTAAAGATTTTAGCTCTTCTAAAAAAATTTTATCATTTTCTTCATTAGATATTTTACCATCACTAGAAATTTTACTATCCTTTGTATTTTTATCACCAACTTTTTCTGACTGTAATTTAAATGATATTTTATTTACTTCATTAGCTATTTGATCAAATTTTTCAATCTCATCTAACGTAATAACATTATCATCACATACTCTTTGAAAGTAGTAATGTAGTTTATCATAGACTTCTTTAATATGTAAATGCTTAGTTTTTAATGATTTTCGTTTCTTAGTTATTAAAGATTTATCTAACATTGTAACAAGTGAAGTTGCAAAAACACCCGTACCTGTTAAAGCTGTAGCAACTACTGGAATTACTAAAACACCTGAAGATATAACAATTGTCAAAGCACCTAAACTTATTGTTAAGAATATGCCAATTCCTTGTGTTACATTCTTAACTTTAGTCCATCTCTTTCTTAATTTTTTATAATGCTCTAATCTTAATAATAATTGTGATTCCTTATCTTTCATATAACGTACTCTATCTTTGTGTTTTTCTTTATTCATTTCATATGATAACGAAGGATATATTCTCGAGGTTCCTTCCACTTTTGTTTTATCCATTTCTGAGATTCCTTCCACTTTTGTTTCTTCCATTTTTATTTCATCCATTTTTTAAAGAAATATTTTGAAAACAATCTTCTTTTTTTAATTAACTAAATTACTAATTTATATCTTTAAACACATAAAAATGTCTAATTTTGTAAATATTATTTATAAAAAATATTAAAATATTTTTTTTATTTTTTTTAATTTATACCTCCAGAATATGCATATGAACTATTTCCTATACTCCTTCTCAGTATATGAAAAAACCCAACGAACTAAAAGCCTTTTTCTGATTTATCATTTTTATTTTTTTATTTTATAAAACTCTTTTCAGTGTATGAACTATTTCCTATACTAATTCTCGAGGTAATATTTTAAAATAAATTTATTTTTATGATACTTTTTAATAGTCTATATACATGAATTTAGGTCTTAAAGACCTGAAATAAAGACATAAATTGATAAATTTAGTCATTATTTTTTTTAAAATAAATTTATTTTTATGATACTTTTTAATAGTCTATATACATGAATTTAGGTCTTAAAGACCTGAAATAAAGACATAAATTGATAAATTTAGTCATTATTTTTAGTTACTATTTTTTAAATTATGGTGTCCTGGTCCAGTCTATATACCATTACTAAGGGTGAGACTACAAGCAGAGGGGGGATTTTGTCCAGGATGGGGCATGTTTTGTGTCTTGTCCACCGCAGCCAATGATCTTTGACTGTTGGATGTAATGGGATACTATGTGATTAGGTGCATCTGCTGGTGAGAAGAGAAAAGGAAGGGTCTTTCGCCTCTCTCTCTCTCTCATCAGGTGACTCCTAAAAAACAGGTTAGACCAAAGTTGATTTTTCGATAGGTTGTATCATCTCAGTTGCTAGAGTGAGTGGAAAGTTAGAATTTGGCCTGAAGATCAAGCCATCGTAGTAGGCCTAAACTTTAAAGGCTTGTATCTTTGCTTTGTAGGAGTCAGATAGACTTCGTTCAAAGTTTGTTGGAGAGGTCAGGATCCTCCTGATGTGACAGACTACTTATAAACGTGCTAAAATTATAATATTTGCGTGCTGAATATTGATGCAACAAGAAGATTTTTGCGTCAAATACCTGTATCTTGAGCTTTTAAATATGAAGCAACACCATGTCTCTCTCATGATTGAGATGAATGTAGTAGGAAGTGTGCTTGTTTAATTTTCAGATGTAAACTTGCACAACTCAAGCATCTATTTTTGAATGTAAGAAGGCATGTCATATCTAAGCAGGCATATGAACCAACGTTTAATAAATGGATCTGATGCTGTGTATTCAAATGTGTGCACAGTTAGACGCATTCAACATAGGTTTACATGAAAGCAGTTATTTGAGTGACAAACCTCTACTGCTGTTGTGATGAGTCAGTACAATTTGACGAAAAGGAAATCGATTTGAACTGTATGTGTGTGAACTCAAAACATTGAGAAATATCTTAGTCTTAATGTGATATTCTTCTACGTTATGTCTAATGTTCGATTTGGTTGCACCACAGAATGAGATTTAGGTGCGCGCGCTTCGGTTTCCTAGAAAGGAAGGGTTATATGTAGCCTTAATATCGAAATGGCACATCACAGAATTAGACCACTTGCTCCTTCTACAATGGATAATTCGTGTATCTCTTGCAATTGGAAATGGCAAAAAATAAGCTGTCAGCAGAGGACACCACAGCCAGTGAGAGATGCTTGCGTGCTGTGATATCACTTCGCACACACCAAAACACACATCGATGTATGCAGTATGCAAAAGACGATGGTGAAAACATCAAGTGAACTGATTTTCGTACGCCTGCCACTTTTTTTAAATATGATCCAAAGGGCCAACATCATTGAGAAAGCTTCTGCGCAATAATCTGCATTATTCGAGTCTATTTATTATTTTATTTTACAAGGAGGGATGCTCCTATGGCAGTGACATCTGGTGGGGAACACCGAGATCCACCGCAAAAAATAGGAGTGAACTACATGTACATTCAAAAGGATTACATCTTCACAGTCTTCAACGTTTTACGCGTCACACCTCTCTCGAACAGCTCGTGGGGGAGAGCGTTCCAGAGTCTGACAGTCCGGGGAATGAAGCTGGACGAGTGATGAGCCGTGCGAGACGACGGCACACTCAGAGCCAGTTCGTGCGCGGCATCAGCTGCACGAGTCGATCGTCGCCACTCAGCCGGTCGTGGGAGCAGGTCGCGGATCGGACGGGGTGCCTCACCATTCACGGCTCGAAGAAGGAAGATCAAAGATGAGACAGACCAGCGTTCATGCAGTGGCTGAAGCCGCATCTGTCTCAAGTCCTTAGCGTCCAGATCATGAAGGTCCATTAGTCGAAGAAATCGGCTCTGTATTCGATACAGGAGCCTCAAGTCAGTCAGGGGACCACCACACCAGACAGGTGAGAGGTATTCCATGCGGGAGCGAAGGGTTCCTTTGTAGGCGGCAAGCATCGCAGATCGTGGAAGGCAGTTCGCAGCACGACGGAGGGCTCCTAGTTGTTGGCCACTCTTGATGGCGATCTTTCTCACGTGGGCGCCCCAGGACAGACGGTTGGTGATGGTCAGTCCTACGATGGAGAGTTGTACTACCTCCACCAGTTGCTCCTCGGCGAGGAATAGCGGTGGATGAGCACTGGCAGCGTCACGAGCACGACTGATGGTGAGCGCACGAGTTTTTGAGGCGTTGAACTTGGCGCACCACGTATCTGCCCAACGATGGATGGTGTTTAAGTCTGTATTGATGGCTTCGGCTGCTGTCACGCGATCCGCACGACTCTCGATGACTCTATGCAGGGTGCTGTCGTCAGCATAGAGGTCCAAGCTACAAGCCAGACCGTCCTCGATGTCCCTCAATAACACCAGGAACAGCGTTGGACCCAAGACTGAGCCTTGGGGGACGCCGGCGCTCACGGGTAGAGCAGTAGACTCCTGACCGCAGATGGCCACGGACTGAGAACGACCGCGGAGGAAGTCTTCCAGCCAGCTGTGTAGCCGGCCGCTAATTCCGCATGCTGCAAGTTTGGCGAGGAGTCCTTCATGCCAGACACGGTCAAACGCCCTTGACAAGTCAAGGGACACCACTCTGACCTCCCGACCACTATCTAGGGTATTCGACCAGCGCTGGGTGACGTTCACGGTCATATCTAAAGTAGATCTGCCAGTCCTGAAGCCGAACTGGTGGTCCTGAATCACATTGTGGTCGGTTAGGAAGTGTAGCAGTCGTCGGTTGATGATCGTTTCCAACATTTTAGACACAATAGGTAGCATGGAGATGGGTCTGTAGTTCTCGGGGTTGTTCTTTGCACCTCCCTTGAGACATGCAGTGATGCGGCCGTGTTTCCAGCCTTGTGGCACACGCCCTGCGGTGAGTGACAGGCGGAACAGCCGCGAGAGGGGGGACACGAGTTCGCTTGCACACTCGCGGAGAACCCGGGCGCTGATGTCGTCGGGGCCTGTTGATTTGGTGACTTGGAGACGTTGAAGAAGGAGAAGCACTTCATGGTTTCCAAACTCGACAGTTTCAAGCACATCGTCGGTCAACGGCTCGAGAGACGGTGGTGAGCGACCTTGGTCGTTGATGCTTGCTTTTGAGGCAAAGCAAGAGTTTAGGAGTTCAGCCTTTTCTCGCGATGTGGACAGCTCTTTGTCGTCGTGAAGCAGCGTGGGGATGGAGGGGCCACGTAGACGACCCATGGCAGCATTGATTGCTTTCCAAAAGCTCTTGGGTGACGCCGGTTTGTTCTCAACGCCAAGAGCGACTGAGTGAAGATACGAGCGGCGTGCAGCTGCGTAGGTCCGTCGCGCATCTGTGCAGGCTTTGCGGTAGCAGCTGTGAGAGGCGTCACAGGTGTTGCGACGCCAAAGCCTCCACGCAGACATCTTCTTGCCGCGTGCACGGATGCACTTGAGGCCAAACCATGGCGCAGATTTGGGTTTCAGCTTCGTGGTCTTGGATGGTATGAAGCGGTTGACACCGGAGATAACATTTGCCCGCCACTTCTCCCACACCTCGTCTACCGATCCGCTGAAGACCAGCGACCAGTCGACTGCGCTGAAATGAGCTCGCAGACCATCCCAGTCAGCGCGATTGTATTGGAGGAAGGTGCGGTAGTAGGGCCGGTCACGGTTGGGGGTGGAGGCAAGGGTGATGGACACCCCACAGTAATCAGATGATCTGATGCCAGGGACGACGTTGGTGTGAATAGCATGGTCAGGTAAGTCAGTATAGCAGTGGTCAATCACTGAGCGACTGCCGGATCCGAGAATGAGGGTAGGAACTCTGACTGTTTGAGCCATACCAGTGCTGATACAGAAAGAAAGAGCAGACCGACCAGCACTGTCAGTTCGACTGTCACCCCATTCCTGTAGATGAGAGTTAGTGTCGCCACAGATGATGATCTCCGAGTTGGGATGGACAGAGCGAATGGAGGCGATGGCTTCCGCCAAGGACTCGAAGAAGGCGGAAGGGCACGAGCTGGGTGAGCGGTAGACAGAACCGATGATGCAGCAACCTCGACCTGAGCGCCGTCTCACTCGGAGCCAGATAGCTTCCAGGTTGAAGGCCGATTCTACAACCAGCGGCAGGGCGTCAATCTCCTCCCGTACAAGCACCGAGACCCCACCTCCGTGCGAGCTGCGATCACTACGGTGAATGCTGAAGCCCGGGACAATCGGCGAAGCCTCCGATGTCAGGAATGTTTCGCACAGACACACTACGTCATATGATGGGAGGACAGTCTGTAGAGCGTGGAGATTGGAGTGGAATCCTCGGATATTCGCAGATAACAGCTGAAGGCGCTCACGTCGACATGCAGTTCTCTTCCTGGCAAGTACCTTACGGTGCGCTGCCTGATGGTCGGAAGAAGAGAAGGCTGCTGCAGTCGAATCGGCTGATCCACTTGTTCCAGGGCGAGTCGAGTTGCCAGGTGCCGGCGGAGAGCCAGGCAGGTGGGCGCGTGGAAGTGCGAGCCGCTCAGCTGATCGCTCCTTGGGGAGAGAGAAGGGAGGCATAGGGAGGCGATCGTAGTTGTCGGGAATTCCCTCTGCATCTCGCTGACTCACGATAGGGAAGGAGGTCACTGGTCGGTAAGGTTGGAGAGCAGAGGATTGATGGGGAAGCTGGCGTGGCTGATCGTCGCTGCGAATCAAGGGAGGTCGCCTGGCTAGTACCCGATGGAACCACAAACTTCGCCTCGTGCTGCGAGGTAGGGGAAAGTTATCCCTCAGGCGGAGGAGGTCGGCGCGGCTGTACACGAGGCGTGATGAAGAGGCCATGCGATAAGTGAGTCAGAGGTGAAAAAGGCGCTGAATAGAGACAAAAGTGCTGATTAGGAAGTAGCGGATCGACGGATCAACGACAGTGGCCGGGAGCAGCACAGTAGCAGGGCGAAGAGGATTGGCGTCAAGATGATGCAAAAGTTAGGCCGAATGGTGGAGGAGAACGTCAGTAAAAAGTGAAAACACCGAAGATGCTGAACGCAGCCTGCAGGGAACGTCATTCCCTCAGGAGCGCTGGGGGATGAAGCGTCTGAAGGGATTTTGTCAGTCGAAGCACTTTGGTTGAAATCACATTAATCCGCAAGCGACGCACGACTTTTCTTTCTATCTCTGAAAAGTATTAGGAATTCCTTTTTGCCCACATAATGAGTTCCTCGATGTGCCGTCGATTTCGTATTAATCGCACTTCTAACCATTGAGTAGATATATTTGGTAGAGTAGTAACTCCGCATATATTAAATCCCCAATATGTATACACTTTCGATTTTATTAAATGAATTCGAGGGAATATAGTTCCCAATTGTTGTGAAATGTGAAATATGCAAATTTTAGCTGTGTTTAAAAAATTGCCACAGAATGCAGTTATCATGACTGTAATGCAGAAGGAATGATGGTATTTTGCAGATTCTCAGTGTCAGAACAGTCTTGGAGAGATAATGTTTCTTAAATAAACAATTCGATGGGTTCTTATTATTTTCATCATCAACCTCAGGAGCAATTCCTTAAGTGTGCTCATATCACAGGCAACCTGCCACTGGCCGGAGCAAGATCACATAATCATGGACAATGATTTCAATGAACTTTGAAAGATGTAAATGGGTCTCGACTTTTTTCATGAAGACTTCCAACGCTCAATGTTCACAATACATCTCGCCTTCACATTTATGCGTCTTTTAGCACTACTTAAACCACTAGTCACCACATCACGTATTTAACGACGATGGACGGAAACCAAAGGTCAAAAGGTGCAAATTTGCACTTCGCGTTGGGATGAGATCATAATTATTGTTCTACATGCGTGGCTAGTTCAGAGCTTGCATTCTTAACAAGTGTTGAATGAATGAAGCTAGGCATAATTTTAAAGAAGGCGCTTGGTACAAATTTCATCCTATCCACATGATGGCACCATGTGCCCCAAAGTACATGTACTTCCATTTCTTGGGGAGATCTCAAGAACTTACCGTAGAGTCATAATGCATGATACTATCCACATCGTACGGTTTTCCATACGTATTCATTTTATAGGCTTTTTTAAAATTTTTTTCTTTTCCTGGCATTATGTTCTCTCCCAAAATCCTCACGTGTTGACTAGCGTCTGGTCTTTCATGCTCATGAAAAAGTCCTATTGCGTGTCCGAATTCATGCACAGCTGACCCCTGAAAATGATTTATATGAGCCATAATCAGATGCAGACATGAAATCATAGTCAGGCATAAACGTACTGCAGAGCAATTGCCGCCAAGAGTCATGTTTTGTTCTCCGCTTCCATTGGAATATTTTCCAACATAGCTATTGCACCTGTAGTGTAAAATATACATGTAGAGAGACATTATTGCAAATTTATTGACTAGTGAAAAGTTTGCGCCTTCCGGACACGTGGCATTATCGGACAGAAAGGGTGGAGGTCAACAAAATTTCGTTAAGTGTCGATGGATGCACATGGTTCGGAACACGTCGCTTTATTTCAAAATTTACTTTAAAAAATCTCGACCGGGGATTGAAAATACCTTAATTTTTTCGAGAAGAGGAAGGGGGAATATGTCTTCTGAAAAATGAATACCAACTGTTTGCCAAAGTTTCAAAATTTTCATTTTGTATGAGAAATAACTTTGAATAATTTCGAGTGTTCGTAATCCGTACACGGTGTTTCATTGAACGATATGTTTTGTCCAACACCGTCTCCTGATGCGCTTTTCCCGTTTTGAAAGATGCATGAGAAGCAGCATCTCGTCGTGTCACATTTCTTTCCTATCCCGTGTGCAATTGAACTTTCCTTTTGAACGCTGCTGACAAGTCATTAGTGTTTCGTCGTTTTCCCTCTTTCCTCATTCGTCGGTCGATAATTGTGCGTGTTCTTCCATTCTAAATCCCGCGGCTCTTGTCACTCTCATCGCCGGCATGAATGTGCCTCTCTGCTATTGCTTAATCTATTTGAAGGTCACGCTCAGCCAGGGAAGCAGGCATGTGTGCCATCGTGGTCACCGGATGTCAGTGGTCTTGTGTCGATGTGGGCTAATAGTCACTTTTCTATTAATGCTGGCGCTATTTCTCCTTGCATCAGTGAGCACTGGGTTACTTGTTGCAATATTTGGACTCTACATCCGGATGTCATGCGCGAAATTGTGATTTGGGCTTTCGAAAATACCACTGTCAACCGCCTTCCACCACATCTACTTTTTCTTTTGCCGCCTTGGCGCCTGTTTGACCCTAATGACGTGGCAGCAACCGAACCTGTGCAGTATCCATCAGGTTTTAATGATCGAAAGTTGGTGCAGCGGATGATGGAACTCCTGCGGCGAGGTATCCACTTACGCCGCATTCCTCGTGCGTTACTTCACCTGCCCCCAACGGCGTAAGACTGCTCAGCTTTTTCGTCGACAACAGGCAATGGTATGGCTGTGGTTGATGGAAGCCAGCTACAGAAGATTTGATGATGGCAGTAGTGAACAAGTGGCGATTATACCTGATGATGAGTAGTCATTGAGACCTAGCGGCAGTTGGGCGGTGAGTCCTTTGACACCTCGGGCGGTTCATCTTGTTTCCTCTGATGATTCCGAGACTTTTTTGGCATCTCGGACTCCATGGATACTGCTGATGTGCCACTGGGTCTGGTGGAGAGGGAGGCATGGTGCTTCACGCGCCGTTTTGGCATCAAGTGGATTTGGATGATGAAGAGGAGGAGGAGGAGGTCCGGCCAGCTAAAATACAGCGTCTAGAGTCCGGAGAAGAGGGGGATGATTGTTCTGAGATCGAGATGATAGAAGATATCAGTACTGTTTTCTACTGCCAGATGTATGAAACATTTCCACAAACAGTGTTTGCCGGTAGAATCCGTCTCATTGAGCAGGATCTCATGCATACAGATCCACATGTAATGTTCGTGGATGAAAGTGACGCCTCATTCCGTTTAGTTAGGTGCGCCTTACAGGGTCTAGTAAGGGCCTATGGGATTTACAATAGCTTGACTTCACCACCAATTGAACCTCCATAGTGGCTCCACTCACATCCTATGTTACCAGAAACGTTATTTCCTGCATTGGAGAATAGGCATATAATGAAGGCCATATTGGTGCTATGAGTAGGTACAGACGAACGAATTTGGTTGGGGTGGACGAGGAGGAGACTCCAAATGAAGATAGGTACCTTCAGTTCTCTTTTTTGTCCTTTGTCCATAGCGCCATCTAATGCAACGTTATTTCCAGTACGGTATGAGGAGTATACTTGGTCGAATTTGATCAATTTAGAAACATTGAATGAACCTGACAGCGCTCTGGACATTGATAGGATCGCTTCTTTAGTTATTCGCACACTGCGGGCACCTTTGGCAGCGGAGGCGGGTAGAGCGTTTGTGAAACTATCACCCGAGTTAGCACGTTTGAAATGCCTCATCAATGTTTGTTCTAACAGTTTCTGCTTCAAATATGCAATACTTGCTGCCTTGCATTACAAAGATGTCCCGTACCACCGCGAACGACCGGTGTCCACTTTCTTGACCTGAAACTTCAAGGACCTATTCACTGCTCCCGGGAAACAGCTATGGGGCGTGTTGCAAATGTATTACTCGTTGACATCTCCAGCAGGTGGCATTACTGTGCATGCTCTGTACGGTCATCATCATACGTATAGTATGTGTGACAATGTAGCTCGTCTAGGGTTAAGGAGAATTATGACATAAATTGCGCCTCGTGCTTGAGAGGAAAACCACCGGTGTAGCTTAGCTGATGCCGGAAAGGTGTGACTATAAATAAAAAGTATCCGACTGTGAACTACAGCCACTACGTATTAGCTATGCAGATATACTGTGTTTCATTGACATCACTCTCGAGGTACATCATCCGGCCTGGCGTGCCGGCAGGTTTGGCATTCATTCTACAACAGCAGGAATGAGAATGAAAAGGTATCTTGATTATTTGGAGCGCCTCTAGGAAACCTCACTACCACCAAGAGAGGCATTCAAGCGTAACTTGACTGGGGCCGGCTGTTTCACCGCTGACTATGATCATGCCCAAACGGCGTGGGGCAAGCTCTGCTGTACAATATTTGGGGATTACATGAGACGTTACTTGGAGATGGATGTCAATTTACTGGCTCATGTGTTCGAAACTTTTAGAGAGGTGACTCAGAAGGAGGATGGTCTTGAACCATCTCAATTCATCAGTCTTACCGGGATATCATGCAAGTTAGCATTCAAAATTACAAGGGAGACAGCACATCTACTACCACACAAAGGTCGGTGACTAACAAATCATCTGCTCGAGTAGGGCAGAAAATGTTGGAACTAGACACCACATCAATCCCAAAAATTAGTGTACTATGTCGTTTCTTGTACTTACTGTGCACATTATTTTGTGCATAAACTGTTCACATTTTACTATAGAGCGAATTGGTAGAGAGAATAGCGACTAAATGAGGTAGTCGTGGACTACCGTTAAATAGGCCTACACGATCACAAAAATGCAAGCATTGAAAAAGCGGATGTTTCGTGGACTTCAACATGCTTATCCATTTCCATATTGACATGGTTATTGCTAATTACTATTCTTGACGGACACTGACACTTGCCGACTTCAGAGAAATTTCGAAGACGATAAACATAGTAAAAGAACGTCTGGCTCATGCGAATGGTTGGTACTAGAGCATAATAGTGCAGATAATTAAATGCCAGATATGGACGCGGTCATCATGTCCACTCGGTCTACAAGCATAGTGGCTGAATTCAACATTGTTATCAAATGAATGGAATGCACTTTTCATGATAGTAAGCTCTCATTGTGGGACGCTTTAGCAAAAATCACGTAC
>CAJQUW010006496.1:0-46846 GCA_907163375.1 Prostheceraeus crozeri | reverse complement strand
CCGATTGACCTCTTCTTAGTCTTTCTCCGTTGAGGATTGCTTCTTGTACCTCTCCCCTTACCCTTCTGCCTTGACCTTGCTTCCTTGTGTCCCCTATTGTTGAACCGCTTCCCCTCTTCTTGATGATCAACTGTACTCTGTCCCTGCCGTCTGCTTGAAGCTCTTCTGTTGTAACTCTTCCTTCTTTCCCTTTTTGATAATCTTTTTCCCTTCTGTCGTTGATCTCCTTGTTTGATGTTGCCTTGACCTTTGAAATCTCACCTTTGTTTGCCCTGTGTGAAACTGTCCCTCTCCTAAGTGAATTGTTCCCCTTCTTCCTCTTGTATTGTGATCTTCCCCCCCTTGTACTTGTTTCTTCTCCCTTTCTCTTTGTGTTATCCCTTATCCTTTGATCTCTTACCTTGTTCTTGTTGCTCCCTCCTCTGGCTTATGTGGTGTACGTGAAATCTTGCCTTGAACCCTTGTCTTCTTGAACCTGGGGCTTGCCCTTCGCCCTTGTATGCGCCCACCTGGACGCCGGGGCGTTCTGCGTGCTCTTCTTCCGCTGTCTGTCCCCCTCCCTCACTTCCCTTGCTTCTCTTCTTGACTCCTCCTTGGCCCACTTGATTGAAAGTCTTGAACCTTTCCTTTAGCCTTCTTGAAACTCTCCTTTGAATTCTCTCTCTTTTTCTTTGAACCCCTCCCCTGTGTGATACTTGTCTTCCTTGGCTTTTCCTCATTGCCCTTTCTCCCATTCTGTGCCCCCTTTTCTCTAGCTTCTCCCTCCTCTCTGCTTGGAAACTGTCTTGACCCCTTTCTTTGCTTCCCCTTGTGACTTTGAATGCCCTTGGCCCTTGGTTACCCTTGTAGCGTTGTGACCTTGACTCCTTTTGTGACTTTTTCCCATCCTCTTCTTGCTTGCTCTTTCTTTGCTTACCCTTCTCATTGTTCCTTGGCTTTCTTTGTCCTTCCTTGGACTTCTTCCCTTTTGACCTCATTGACTTTATGTCTTTTGTCCTCTTGCTTGACCTTTGTGATGACCCTCACCTTCACCCCTTGCTCCATCCCTTAAAATCTTCCCCCTTTTTGTAACCTTACTTTGCTGGTTGAAATGAAACACTCTTATGTTCTCTGTTGCTCCATTCTCTCTTGTCTCCTTTCCCTTTTTGTGTGATTCCTTGACTTCTTTAGTGATTTGCTTGAATTCCTTTCCCCTTTGACTTTTTTCTACTTCCTCTCCTTCCGTGCGTGTAACCTTTATTCTTGATTGACAAATCCCTCCCCGCTCCTTGATTCCTTGAAATCTCCTTGATTTATTGTTATTTCTCCGTTCCTTTGTATTCTTTGGGATGACTTTACTTCTTTCCCTCTTATTGTTTTTACCTTGTGCTCTTTCCTTTCTCTCTTCTTTTCGTGTTGTGACTAATTGCTTTAACTTTTTGATTCTTATGTCTTTCCCGCTAGTTGATCCTCCTCTTGAATCCGTTCTACTTGCTTGGATCTGTCTTCCCGTCCTTGACCTTGAAAACCTTTTGACACCTCTTCTTCTGTGAACTTGAATTGTTCTCACCTTCTCTTTGCCTTCTTTGACTCACCCTCCTTGTTGCCTTTTTTCTTCCTTTTGATTCCTTCTGCCCTTCATTGACTTGCTTGCCTCTTTGAAATTCTTCCTTTCTGTGGTCTTTCCCCTTGACTTCTTTGTCTTCTTTATGGCTTCTCCCTTGAACTTCTATCCCCGTTCTTTTTCTCTCCGATTGACTTGAAACACACCATACAGATAGAAAATTTGACGCGGATTCCAAATCTGAAATCCGTTTTCCAATCCGATGCTTCGTTTTGAAGCTACAGCCCAAAACGTCCCAAATTCTAACTCTGTCGTTTTTCGCCAATGTCCCAAAATCTTAAATGGCGTCTCACATCTAAACGAAGACAGATATGAACAAGCCGTTTGTTTCAGTGAATTTGTCTCACTCTTTGCTTTCAAACGAGCTATTGCACGACAAAATCCGTCCACTAGAAGCCAAGATCGAAGCTAGCTCTCCAGAGGGGGGGGACGTCAGCGAAAATTTTTCTCTCCGATTGCGTTCAAATTCACCATAGCGATGCAGAATTTCACGCTGAATCCGAATCTGGACTCCGTTTTCTCATCCGATGGTTCGTTTTGGCGCTACACACCAAAACGTCCCAAATTCTAACTCTGTCGTTTTTTCGAAAAATGTTGAAACTTTTTTCTCTCCGATTGACTTGAAACACACCATACAGATAGAAAATTTGACGCGGATTCCAAATCTGAAATCCGTTTTCCAATCCGATGCTTCGTTTTGAAGCTACAGCCCAAAACGTCCCAAATTCTAACTCTGTCGTTTTTCGCCAATGTCCCAAAATCTTAAATGGCGTCTCACATCTAAACGAAGACAGATATGAACAAGCCGTTTGTTTCAGTGAATTTGTCTCACTCTTAGCTTTCAAACGAGCTATTGCACGACAAAATCCGTCCACTAGAAGCCAAGATCGAAGCTAGCTCTCCAGAGGGGGGGGACGTCAGCGAAAATTTTTCTCTCCGATTGCGTTCAAATTCACCATAGCGATGCAGAATTTCACGCTGAATCCGAATCTGGCCTCCGTTTTCTCATCCGATGGTTCGTTTTGGCGCTACACACCAAAACGTCCCAAATTCTAACTCTGTCGTTTTTTCGAAAAATGTTGAAACTTTTTTCTCTCCGATTGACTTGAAACACACCATACAGATAGAAAATTTGACGCGGATTCCAAATCTGAAATCCGTTTTCCAATCCGATGCTTCGTTTTGAAGCTACAGCCCAAAACGTCCCAAATTCTAACTCTGTCGTTTTTCGCCAATGTCCCAAAATCTTAAATGGCGTCTCACATCTAAACGAAGACAGATATGAACAAGCCGTTTGTTTCAGTGAATTTGTCTCACTCTTAGCTTTCAAACGAGCTATTGCACGACAAAATCCGTCCACTAGAAGCCAAGATCGAAGCTAGCTCTCCAGAGGGGGGGGACGTCAGCGAAAATTTTTCTCTCCGATTGCGTTCAAATTCACCATAGCGATGCAAAATTTCACGCTGAATCCGAATCTGGCCTCCGTTTTCTCATCCGATGGTTCGTTTTGGCGCTACACACCAAAACGTCCCAAATTCTAACTCTGTCGTTTTTTCGAAAAATGTTGAAACTTTTTTCTCTCCGATTGACTTGAAACACACCATACAGATAGAAAATTTGACGCGGATTCCAAATCTGAAATCCGTTTTCCAATCCGATGCTTCGTTTTGAAGCTACAGCCCAAAACGTCCCAAATTCTAACTCTGTCGTTTTTTCGCCAATGTCCCAAAATCTTAAATGGCGTCTCACATCTAAACGAAGACAGATATGAACAAGCCGTTTGTTTCAGTGAATTTGTCTCACTCTTAGCTTTCAAACGAGCTATTGCACGACAAAATCCGTCCACTAGAAGCCAAGATCGAAGCTAGCTCTCCAGAGGGGGGGGACGTCAGCGAAAATTTTTCTCTCCGATTGCGTTCAAATTCACCATAGCGATGCAGAATTTCACGCTGAATCCGAATCTGGCCTCCGTTTTCTCATCCGATGGTTCGTTTTGGCGCTACACACCAAAACGTCCCAAATTCTAACTCTGTCGTTTTTTCGAAAAATGTTGAAACTTTTTTCTCTCCGATTGACTTGAAACACACCATACAGATAGAAAATTTGACGCGGATTCCAAATCTGAAATCCGTTTTCCAATCCGATGCTTCGTTTTGAAGCTACAGCCCAAAACGTCCCAAATTCTAACTCTGTCGTTTTTCGCCAATGTCCCAAAATCTTAAATGGCGTCTCACATCTAAACGAAGACAGATATGAACAAGCCGTTTGTTTCAGTGAATTTGTCTCACTCTTAGCTTTCAAACGAGCTATTGCACGACAAAATCCGTCCACTAGAAGCCAAGATCGAAGCTAGCTCTCCAGAGGGGGGGGACGTCAGCGAAAATTTTTCTCTCCGATTGCGTTCAAATTCACCATAGCGATGCAAAATTTCACGCTGAATCCGAATCTGGCCTCCGTTTTCTCATCCGATGGTTCGTTTTGGCGCTACACACCAAAACGTCCCAAATTCTAACTCTGTCGTTTTTTCGAAAAATGTTGAAACTTTTTTCTCTCCGATTGACTTGAAACACACCATACAGATAGAAAATTTGACGCGGATTCCAAATCTGAAATCCGTTTTCCAATCCGATGCTTCGTTTTGAAGCTACAGCCCAAAACGTCCCAAATTCTAACTCTGTCGTTTTTCGCCAATGTCCCAAAATCTTAAATGGCGTCTCACATCTAAACGAAGACAGATATGAACAAGCCGTTTGTTTCAGTGAATTTGTCTCACTCTTAGCTTTCAAACGAGCTATTGCACGACAAAATCCGTCCACTAGAAGCCAAGATCGAAGCTAGCTCTCCAGAGGGGGGGGACGTCAGCGAAAATTTTTCTCTCCGATTGCGTTCAAATTCACCATAGCGATGCAGAATTTCACGCTGAATCCGAATCTGGCCTCCGTTTTCTCATCCGATGGTTCGTTTTGGCGCTACACACCAAAACGTCCCAAATTCTAACTCTGTCGTTTTTTCGAAAAATGTTGAAACTTTTTTCTCTCCGATTGACTTGAAACACACCATACAGATAGAAAATTTGACGCGGATTCCAAATCTGAAATCCGTTTTCCAATCCGATGCTTCGTTTTGAAGCTACAGCCCAAAACGTCCCAAATTCTAACTCTGTCGTTTTTCGCCAATGTCCCAAAATCTTAAATGGCGTCTCACATCTAAACGAAGACAGATATGAACAAGCCGTTTGTTTCAGTGAATTTGTCTCACTCTTAGCTTTCAAACGAGCTATTGCACGACAAAATCCGTCCACTAGAAGCCAAGATCGAAGCTAGCTCTCCAGAGGGGGGGACGTCAGCGAAAATTTTTCTCTCCGATTGCGTTCAAATTCACCATAGCGATGCAGAATTTCACGCTGAATCCGAATCTGGCCTCCGTTTTCTCATCCGATGGTTCGTTTTGGCGCTACACACCAAAACGTCCCAAATTCTAACTCTGTCGTTTTTTCGAAAAATGTTGAAACTTTTTTCTCTCCGATTGACTTGAAACTCACCATACAGATAGAGAATTTCACGCTGATTCCAAATCTGAAATCCGTTTTCCAATCCGATGCTTCGTTTGAAGCTACAGCCCAAAACGTCCCAAATTCTAACTCTGTCGTTTTTCGCCAATGTCCCAAAATCTTAAATGGCGTCTCACATCTAAACGAAGACAGATATGAACAAGCCGTTTGTTTCAGTGAATTTGTCTCACTCTTAGCTTTCAAACGAGCTATTGCACGACAAAATCCGTCCACTAGAAGCCAAGATCGAAGCTAGCTCTCCAGAGGGGGGGGACGTCAGCGAAAATTTTTCTCTCCGATTGCGTTCAAATTCACCATAGCGATGCAGAATTTCACGCTGAATCCGAATCTGGCCTCCGTTTTCTCATCCGATGGTTCGTTTTGGCGCTACACACCAAAACGTCCCAAATTCTAACTCTGTCGTTTTTTCGAAAAATGTTGAAACTTTTTTCTCTCCGATTGACTTGAAACACACCATACAGATAGAAAATTTGACGCGGATTCCAAATCTGAAATCCGTTTTCCAATCCGATGCTTCGTTTTGAAGCTACAGCCCAAAACGTCCCAAATTCTAACTCTGTCGTTTTTCGCCAATGTCCCAAAATCTTAAATGGCGTCTCACATCTAAACGAAGACAGATATGAACAAGCCGTTTGTTTCAGTGAATTTGTCTCACTCTTAGCTTTCAAACGAGCTATTGCACGACAAAATCCGTCCACTAGAAGCCAAGATCGAAGCTAGCTCTCCAGAGGGGGGGGACGTCAGCGAAAATTTTTCTCTCCGATTGCGTTCAAATTCACCATAGCGATGCAGAATTTCACGCTGAATCCGAATCTGGCCTCCGTTTTCTCATCCGATGGTTCGTTTTGGCGCTACACACCAAAACGTCCCAAATTCTAACTCTGTCGTTTTTTCGAAAAATGTTGAAACTTTTTTCTCTCCGATTGACTTGAAACACACCATACAGATAGAAAATTTGACGCGGATTCCAAATCTGAAATCCGTTTTCCAATCCGATGCTTCGTTTTGAAGCTACAGCCCAAAACGTCCCAAATTCTAACTCTGTCGTTTTTCGCCAATGTCCCAAAATCTTAAATGGCGTCTCACATCTAAACGAAGACAGATATGAACAAGCCGTTTGTTTCAGTGAATTTGTCTCACTCTTAGCTTTCAAACGAGCTATTGCACGACAAAATCCGTCCACTAGAAGCCAAGATCGAAGCTAGCTCTCCAGAGGGGGGGGACGTCAGCGAAAATTTTTCTCTCCGATTGCGTTCAAATTCACCATAGCGATGCAGAATTTCACGCTGAATCCGAATCTGGCCTCCGTTTTCTCATCCGATGGTTCGTTTTGGCGCTACACACCAAAACGTCCCAAATTCTAACTCTGTCGTTTTTTCGAAAAATGTTGAAACTTTTTTCTCTCCGATTGACTTGAAACACACCATACAGATAGAAAATTTGACGCGGATTCCAAATCTGAAATCCGTTTTCCAATCCGATGCTTCGTTTTGAAGCTACAGCCCAAAACGTCCCAAATTCTAACTCTGTCGTTTTTTCGCCAATGTCCCAAAATCTTAAATGGCGTCTCACATCTAAACGAAGACAGATATGAACAAGCCGTTTGTTTCAGTGAATTTGTCTCACTCTTAGCTTTCAAACGAGCTATTGCACGACAAAATCCGTCCACTAGAAGCCAAGATCGAAGCTAGCTCTCCAGAGGGGGGGGACGTCAGCGAAAATTTTTCTCTCCGATTGCGTTCAAATTCACCATAGCGATGCAGAATTTCACGCTGAATCCGAATCTGGCCTCCGTTTTCTCATCCGATGGTTCGTTTTGGCGCTACACACCAAAACGTCCCAAATTCTAACTCTGTCGTTTTTTCGAAAAATGTTGAAACTTTTTTCTCTCCGATTGACTTGAAACACACCATACAGATAGAAAATTTGACGCGGATTCCAAATCTGAAATCCGTTTTCCAATCCGATGCTTCGTTTTGAAGCTACAGCCCAAAACGTCCCAAATTCTAACTCTGTCGTTTTTCGCCAATGTCCCAAAATCTTAAATGGCGTCTCACATCTAAACGAAGACAGATATGAACAAGCCGTTTGTTTCAGTGAATTTGTCTCACTCTTAGCTTTCAAACGAGCTATTGCACGACAAAATCCGTCCACTAGAAGCCAAGATCGAAGCTAGCTCTCCAGAGGGGGGGGGACGTCAGCGAAAATTTTTCTCTCCGATTGCGTTCAAATTCACCATAGCGATGCAGAATTTCACGCTGAATCCGAATCTGGCCTCCGTTTTCTCATCCGATGGTTCGTTTTGGCGCTACACACCAAAACGTCCCAAATTCTAACTCTGTCGTTTTTTCGAAAAATGTTGAAACTTTTTTCTCTCCGATTGACTTGAAACACACCATACAGATAGAAAATTTGACGCGGATTCCAAATCTGAAATTCGTTTTGAAGCTACAGCCCAAAACGTCCCAAATTCTAACTCTGTCGTTTTTCGCCAATGTCCCAAAATCTTAAATGGCGTCTCACATCTAAACGAAGACAGATATGAACAAGCCGTTTGTTTCAGTGAATTTGTCTCACTCTTAGCTTTCAAACGAGCTATTGCACGACAAAATCCGTCCACTAGAAGCCAAGATCGAAGCTAGCTCTCCAGAGGGGGGGGACGTCAGCGAAAATTTTTCTCTCCGATTGCGTTCAAATTCACCATAGCGATGCAGAATTTCACGCTGAATCCGAATCTGGCCTCCGTTTTCTCATCCGATGGTTCGTTTTGGCGCTACACACCAAAACGTCCCAAATTCTAACTCTGTCGTTTTTTCGAAAAATGTTGAAACTTTTTTCTCTCCGATTGACTTGAAACACACCATACAGATAGAAAATTTGACGCGGATTCCAAATCTGAAATCCGTTTTCCAATCCGATGCTTCGTTTTGAAGCTACAGCCCAAAACGTCCCAAATTCTAACTCTGTCGTTTTTCGCCAATGTCCCAAAATCTTAAATGGCGTCTCACATCTAAACGAAGACAGATATGAACAAGCCGTTTGTTTCAGTGAATTTGTCTCACTCTTAGCTTTCAAACGAGCTATTGCACGACAAAATCCGTCCACTAGAAGCCAAGATCGAAGCTAGCTCTCCAGAGGGGGGGGACGTCAGCGAAAATTTTTCTCTCCGATTGCGTTCAAATTCACCATAGCGATGCAGAATTTCACGCTGAATCCGAATCTGGCCTCCGTTTTCTCATCCGATGGTTCGTTTTGGCGCTACACACCAAAACGTCCCAAATTCTAACTCTGTCGTTTTTTCGAAAAATGTTGAAACTTTTTTCTCTCCGATTGACTTGAAACACACCATACAGATAGAAAATTTGACGCGGATTCCAAATCTGAAATCCGTTTTCCAATCCGATGCTTCGTTTTGAAGCTACAGCCCAAAACGTCCCAAATTCTAACTCTGTCGTTTTTCGCCAATGTCCCAAAATCTTAAATGGCGTCTCACATCTAAACGAAGACAGATATGAACAAGCCGTTTGTTTCAGTGAATTTGTCTCACTCTTAGCTTTCAAACGAGCTATTGCACGACAAAATCCGTCCACTAGAAGCCAAGATCGAAGCTAGCTCTCCAGAGGGGGGGGACGTCAGCGAAAATTTTTCTCTCCGATTGCGTTCAAATTCACCATAGCGATGCAGAATTTCACGCTGAATCCGAATCTGGCCTCCGTTTTCTCATCCGATGGTTCGTTTTGGCGCTACACACCAAAACGTCCCAAATTCTAACTCTGTCGTTTTTTCGAAAAATGTTGAAACTTTTTTCTCTCCGATTGACTTGAAACACACCATACAGATAGAAAATTTGACGCGGATTCCAAATCTGAAATCCGTTTTCCAATCCGATGCTTCGTTTTGAAGCTACAGCCCAAAACGTCCCAAATTCTAACTCTGTCATTTTTCGCCAATGTCCCAAAATCTTAAATGGCGTCTCACATCTAAACGAAGACAGATATGAACAAGCCGTTTGTTTCAGTGAATTTGTCTCACTCTTAGCTTTCAAACGAGCTATTGCACGACAAAATCCGTCCACTAGAAGCCAAGATCGAAGCTAGCTCTCCAGAGGGGGGGACGTCAGCGAAAGTTTTTTCTCTCCGATTGCGTTCAAACTCACCATACCGATGCAGAATTTCACGCTGAATCCGAATCTGGCCTCCGTTTTCACATCCGAGCACTCCTTCCACTCGAAACAGCCCATTTTACAACCCAACATTCAGCAGATTGCACGAAAAACATCACACATTATAGCCTCAAGACAAATCCTGGCGGTCGCCCAAGTCCACCACGACACTCTGTCGTTCCAGAGGGGGGGGAGTCAGCGAACATTTTGTGAACGTGGACCAACCTGGCCGGTACACCACGACAGACCACAACCTCTGTCGTTCCAGAGGGGGGGAGTCAGACTCGAAGCACCACGGCGGCCGACCACGACACTCTGCCGTTCCAGAGGGGGGGGGGCGCCGGTCGTAAGTTCGCCGTTTTATTACTACTGACATATTATTCGCACACAACGTTGCGTGTAAGTAATCGGATAACTGATGCCTAGTAATTCTCACGTGAAAGTGTGTACCAACAGCCGAAACTATGCAGTAAGGTTACTAGACGAGACAATTCGTCAAAGCATCAATTTTTTTGCTGAACGGTTAAATTTTTCTATGACCATGATCACTGCCACATATTCTGCATACTTTTTTCAGCAATAATCGTTAGAATTGGTCACCTGCTTCATAGAAGCGGATATCTGTTGAACAAGTTACCCATGATTAATTAACAGTAGGGCTATCTTATTCATATGGTACAGTTAGCCCAAATCGAATTCACTGGAAATTTCAGAGCTATGCATAAAGTAGGGATACCGTATTTCTTTGAATATGAAACGCCCTCGAATAAGAGACGCATCCGTGAGAGGAAAAAATTTAATAAGAGACGCATGTACAAAAATAGACTGCTATAGACATATTACATACAGGCTATTATAATTTCGTAGCTACATCCGCCTGAGCGATTATTAGGCCTACTTAACTAAGTAGAATTTTTGAAAGTCAAAAAACTTTTTAAATGCAGATTAAACATGTGACAATGTGTATCGCTAACTTATAACTTGGAACCAGTTTATTGTAATTGTTATCAGTATTAATAAGTCAACAAGATATCAGATATGCTACTACAAACCATAAAACTCCTTTCATTTTCAAAACATTTGAATCTGGATAAAATGTATACCCGTACACTGTAAAGAGCGAGCAAAAATTACTGGCAAAATTTGCCCATGATATTGATTGTGTGAAATGTAAAGGATGAATCTAACTTAAGGTCAAAAGAAGTTGATTCACATGAACTGTGATACTGTCAAGATCACAACCACTCGATATAATATCCGATATCTGTATCTCTTCGGCTTGAGCCTCACTTCCTGGGGGATATTTCCATGGGAGAGATCGTCCAACAAAGGATAAGCATTCTCCGCAGGACTTCCTTTCTGTACATAAAATATCTTTTCTTTATCTGATGTAGTTATGCCACAAACTTCGAAAGACCTGATCACTACATCTTTGGGTACTTCATTCCAAGCTGAAACAATCCAGTCAATTTGCAAATTGTGACTTGGAGCCTTTATGTTTCCTCCACGAGTAAACTCAAATTCTCATTTCCTGAACCACTCGTCGTATCGCTGTCGGAAAAGGTCTTTGAACGGTTTGTTAACGCAAACATCCAGTGGTTGAAGCAGTTTTGTACAACCACCGGGAATTACTGCCATAACCGTGTTTCTTCGTTTCACGCGCTGTTTGATGTCTTCACTAATATGACACCTGAATGAGTCCCAAACAAGCATTCTCTTGGAAAAAGCCAAGTTTCCCCAAATGCGATTCAGCCAGTCAATCGTTAATTCCTCGTTCATCCAGCAATTGTGGGAACAAGCGACAATTGCACCGGGAATCCTTTGTAGTTCTTTTGGCATTTTCTTACATGGAATTACAGTGTAAGGCTTCAATTTTTCACCATCACTTTTGATCGCCAGAGCGACTGTCATTCGGTTCTTTTCGTGCCCAGTTGTTCGTATTGGAATTGATGAGGCACCTTTCTGCTCTACTGTGGTTGCAGAGGGCATATCCGCCCAAATTGGAGTCTCATCCATGTTAGCAACAGCACCAGAAGGAAACGAGAAGTCGTCAAGTTGCTTCTTGCAATATTGGATGAAACTCACCACTTTGGGAAATAAATCTTTCGGTAAACTTTGACCATTAGTTGTTCGACGGCGAATAGTCAAATTAAATCTTCAGAGAAAATTCGACAGCCATCCACGAGAGGCCTTGAAATCAAGCAGACCATTTTCTCGTGCCAGATCTAGCGCCCACACTTGAATCAATCTGCACGGAATGTGATTCTGTTTGACTCTCTCATGTAAAACTCGTTCAATAAGCGTTTCCTCAAGCGTACCCAAACTTGGCTTTCTTCCACCTCCTGCCAACTTTTCGCGTTTTGCTGCTGACGGCTTCTCTAATTCATCCTTCTGTTATCTTCACTTTCTAATCATGCACTCTGTGACTCCATATTGCCTCTCCGCAGCTCTGTTTGAAGATTTCTCTGCGTATTTAATTACTTCCAATTTAAATTCGGTTGAGTGACTTTTTAATCTCCGTTTGGTATGTTCCTCCATACTCATAGTGATGATTAGGGCCCCCAGAAAGTTGACCTAAAAAAATGAAAAGTTGACTTTAAAAATCGGAAAAATTGACTTTATAGACCTAACCATTTTTAGAGAGTTTCAACCATTCATTTTATGCAGGGCATACCTAGGATCTAACCAAGGGGGGACAAACCAACCTATAATGGTAGTGATTTCTAAAAAATGTATTTTTGGAAGATGAGGGGATAAGTACCCGTGCCACATTAAAACGCTTATGATTCCATGGAGTTTGATTAGAACCATTGATTTATTCATTTATTTTTTATTGTAAAACGACTAGTTCAATCATAGTCAAAATATTGTCATTTACTTACTTACCATTGTAATATAAAACAAGAAACTGCCTCACGTTATGAGGTTTAAAATACCTGTCCTTGGCTATTAGTTTCTGAAGCATAGAGAAGCTTCGTTCAATCGCAGCAGTCGAGAGCTGACACTTCTGTAACAATCCATAAATGCTTGGTGACACCTCCGGCCGTGTGAGACCAACAATGGACGACATGTCATTTGCACTCAATCGCTTTGTTATGTACTGTCCAACACCACAAGGGTCATTTGCAAAATTCATGGCTTGCAACTGGTCGAAAGCCTCAGCGATAGTGAAGGATGAACTTTCGAATATTTAAATCAACTCAATGCAAGTCAACACAATGACTTCTTCAATGATTGCAACGCCATTTATTGCCACCAGGGAGTATTAAAAATGGAAATGATGAAAACCAGTAGTCGTTGATTTCACCATGGAGTACTTACATGTATAATAGCTACCAGTCATTGCTATTCTTAGTACTCCCGATGCGCTTTTGAGAATCACATGATCATCTAGAGTTCGCAAATTGACAACCTTCGTTCTCCCGTGACCTTGTACGTATTCGATTGAAGAACTTAAATATCATTGAGTGTTTAATATAATGCCGTCTCACAAATGCCACTCAGCCATCAACAAAGAAAATTTTGTGCGTATCATAAACATAAAAACACATTGTTTGTATCTGTCTCTAGAAAATACAATAATATGACGAATAGTTCTCGAAAATTGACTTTATAGACCAAAAACAATAAAATTGACTTTATTGACCTAAAACAATAAAATTGACTTTATTGACTTTTATAACTTTCTCAATAGACCAGATAGACCATTATTACACCGGTTTTAGACATTTCTGGTCACCGGAACTCATAATAAAAAAATTGACTTTATTGACTTCTGGGGGCCCTAGTGATGATACACAGTGGATGCGGTGATGTGGTCGCACTATCTATGAGGAAAATTCTTATGTGACTAATAATAAGTCTCGTGATTGCTTAGAGGAACAAAATTCTAGGAATTTTCCGCTTTAGAATTCTTGGAAACCACCGGTACGTTTTCATTGGCTGTGCGCATAGTTTTACGGCCGGCATTTTATTCTATTTTCTGATAATAATGTATCTCAAAATACTGTCTAGTTATCTAAGTGAGTAGCCGTGAAAAACATGTTTCTCTAATGAAATAATGAAAATTTGAAAATTCAATAAATAAGAGACGCCCTTGAATAAGAGACGCATTAATAATAGCTCCGAAAGAAATAAGAGACGCGCCTCATATTCAAAGAAATACGGTATATACGTAGAGTGTCGACTCAAACAAGTGTCTGTATGAAGTGAAAATTTTTATATCAAAAGATTCAGTTTTTTGCGGAGATTACGTTCCCGTGGTCCAAAATATTATTTGAGCACTTTTTAAAAAGGTCAAAATTTGGTAAATTTTATACTACCGAGATGACTCTCCTATGTAAGTAGTATGAAACAAGTTGGATATCACGAGGAATGGATATTTGCTAATAGGCATCCTACCAAAGCTGAAATCAAGCTGACTATCAAGGGAATTTCATGATCCGTATTATAATTGAAGTCTTCATGAAAAAGTCACGATAACATTCGTGCTCTCTTGGCTGAAATTTCAAGTTTCTTATTCAATTTTCACCGGCATGATTTTATGATTCACTAAATTCATGTTTCATTTCTTGAATCAATCTGAATAGTGATGTGGACCCATCTACATCTTTCAAAGTTAATTGAAATCATTGTCTTTGATTATGTGATTTCGCTCTGCCAGTGGCACGTTGCCTATGATATGATCACGCTTAAGAAGATTCTCTTGAGGTCGAGCATGAAAGCAGCAATGGCAGGTCATCGAGTTGCCAACTTAACAAACATTATCTCTCTAAGGCTGTCATGACACGGAGGATCTGTAAAATAATATCATTTGCTTCTGCTTTGTGCTTTCATAATCACTCAATTCCATTGCAATTTCTTAAAAACTGCATAAATGTGCATATCTCACATTTGGAAACAGTTCTGACTGCATCACCCTTGAGTTCATTTAATGAAATCGAAAGTGTATGCACATTGGGGATGTAATAAATGCGGAGTTACCACTCTACCTAATATACTTACTCTATGGAGCTATGTATTTTGCACATAATCATCTGCTGAATCTGTCTTTTTAGCAATTGTACATCTCATTAAGTAAAAACTCCTGTGTATGTTCATGGCCACGCTTGTTCTCTCGTGAACTACAACAAGTGATGCATACATTCAATGTTCAATATCACAATCTTTCATTAAATTCCACTCACAGCACGAATACGGACATCTCAGATCTAAAAGAGTTGATTCATAGATATAGTGATAGAAAAATATCACTTGTTGTAGTTCACGAGAGAACAAGCGTGGCCATGAACATACACAGGAGTTTTTACTTAATGACTTTTATTTGGAAAACCGCGCCATCTCAACAATTATACATCTTTCATTTTCAATTAAAATAGGTATGTTTGAGAACATTTTTTGGCATTTCAGAAGGTACTAATTGATGACCTTATACAATCTCTGTGAGTAGTCCTATTCAAAAATTTCAAACGGGCATTGATTACTTTGCTTCGTAGTTCGAATAATGCTTTTTGACATAAGGTAAAATAGGATGAATCAGACACTGATGGTGCGATATCTATTTATTTGCTCAATGATGGACACTGTGACATGATAATTTATGGCAGTGACTATTAATGTTGGCCTATACATATCTATATGCACTTGTATCATAGTGGTTATTAATGTAGGCCTACACATAGACAATGTGAAGTTCTACAACACACCAAAAAATTGCAGCCTTACAGATCTAGTTGACTTCATAATAATTTATTGTACTATATCGACGGTCAAGTTAATCGTTCACCTAAGACTCAAATTCTTATCAATTTAGAAATGGTCTTCCTTCAGCCGAAAATATATATGAACTGCAGGTATACAAAATAACCACCATACATCTTATTTTGTGCACAGTATACATTTATAGAATAAAGCATGTGTGTGTGCTAGGATTAAACAAAAATCTCTCATAAAGCAGAAAAAAAGATGGCAAGTGAAAAATATGAAGCTTTAAAATACTATTCCATAAAATTCTTCAGTATGAATGCCTACAGATAATCAAAATGTAACAGTTAACTCATCTAAATGGATCGTTTCCTGCAATGTGATGCAATATATAAGTGTTTTTGGTACTTAATAAGGCTCATCTCCCCCCCCCATTCATCATCTGAATGTTTCTTGTTGCTTTCCATTTTTCTGTTGTGATATAGTTTTATTTTCATTGATTTGCCGGAAGCCGAGGAACTATTGTGTTAATTGCTCAATATCCAAGAGGTTTAATAGGGAAACTAGAGCGGACAGAAAGGCCTTTTACAATAGAGACTGATGGCACCACGCAATTTAATGATAAAATTTCAGTTTAACAAAAGACTTTGTCTATCGGTTTGTTTTACCGACGATAAGTGGCTACTAACTAATTTATCAGTAGATCTAAATATTGAAATTTATGAGATGTTGTGAAGATCATCGAAACGAGAATTTATTATCATTGCACAGTAATTTAAGTACCGTATATACTCGCATATAAGCCGAGTTTAGAAGTATAAAATACAATGCTGAAATCAGGGGGTCGGCTTATATGCGTATAAAACAAAATGAACACAAGGACAGATACTAATGCCAATTTTCCAGCTACACGTTTTCATCGCAATCTGCCTTTTTAATGATGATTGAAATAAAAAAATTTCTTCTATTTCTTATGAACCAAAAATAATAAGTTGAGTACCGGCTTATATGCGGGTTTTTGCAAAAACTGGTAATTCTAAAGCAATTTTAGATGGTCGGCTTATATGCGAGATCGGCTTATATGCGAGTATATACGGTAATAATAATCAAGTATTAAGGAGTAAAATTTGATTGTATGTAGTACTTTGAAGTATTTATTCAATTGCGATAGCGTGCAACAATTTGAAAGTGGACGCAATAATTGAAATTATTAGTCCGCGCTCGACCACACGACAAATCTTGATTCGTGAATTTTACACCATTGTTTCTTATTAGCTTTGAGGACATCATTCATTTTTTACATGTTATCCAGGCCAGTTACGTGAAGACAGTACACACTTATACCCTCGCCATGAATTGATCCATTTCGTGTTCAAATGTTTGCAACAATGATGTAGTGTAGATCATATTGAATACTCAAATGGCTGCACTTGAAAATCGTTCTATCAGTTGAGACACCATAACACTTGTCGAACACTCAAAAAGATTCCTCATTGACGCCAGATTGGTTTTGATCAAGAATTAAAAAAACAGCAAAGTACCGTTGTTGTAAAAGGCATGCAATTCCATAAATAACAAAGTCCCTCATTTGCTGTAAGCGCACCTCATATCACCTCGCTCTGTTGGATATTTCCGCAATAATCGTACGATGAGATAAGTGGCTGATCCACATCTATTAAAGGAGTCTTATTGTCTCGGTTTACTGCAATGAGAAGCCATTCGATGAATAAGACTGCCAAACCTGCGCATGAACGCACGCGCGTGTGTGTTGGAACTGATGCATAGGCCTACGGTTACCGTGATGTTTCCAACGAGTTACTAACATGTTGTTACACTTATCAGTGTGTGTTACCGGCGCGCGTCTGTTACCAGATGCGTGATGTGTGCGTGCCAGGGGTGTCGAAATTCATGCAGAGGAATTGCCATGACTTGGGCGTCTGTATCTGCCAACTGCCAAGCCATGAATTTCGCCAACCATTTTGAGCTGTGTGTACCCGTAACAAAATTAAATGCAGTTTAGCTACTTAGCAGCACTGTACACATGACCGTGCTTTTCCGCTTTAAATCGTCATTCGAACATCATTATTCCGCGTTTGCATCGAAAGTGGATAGCGCAGTCGAGTATTGAAACCATGATTGAAACATCGGAATAAGAAAAACCGACAGAAAATTTTCGAGTAAACAGAAAAGCAACAAAGAAAAGTAACAGCCCATACATTTAGTATTGATAATATCAATTATCAAGCGAATTTGATGAATTCGCCGTTACTTATGGGTTATTCACCCCACGTTTTCAAATGTCTAAAATCCGTAAAACTCGCAAAACTTCAGATACACGTATTTGAATATTTTCTACCCACATACAAAAATATGCAGATTCGACAAGTACTTTTTGAATTAGAGACGATGACGTGAAGTGTAGCGATGTCAGCAGCTTGATCTGACTTTGTCTGTTCGACGCATGACTGTTACTCGTGTGTGCATTGTTCTCTTTCCGTCTCCGTCTCATCCATTACTATTTGAAATCTTCCCACGACCACAACCCCACCACACATTTCTTAAATTAAGCACACCAATGGAAAGGATGTAGTCCGGATCATCATCACTTCTACTGCAACGTTGTCGCGACATGACTTTGTTGACCTAGTGCTATCTACTCAGACGATGAGGTCAGGCGAAGTTAGATCAAGCTGCTGACATCGCTACACTCCACGCACGTCATCGTCTCTAATTCAAAAAGTACTTTTCAGATTTGCATAAAATTCTGCGTGTAGGTAGAAAATATACTCAAATACGTGTCTCTGAAGTTTTGTGATGATTGATTCATTTCTACGGATTGTAGACAAATTTGAAAACGTGGGGGGAGATAACCGACAAGTACTAATTCGCCTTACAGATAAATATCGATATTCATCGGAAAACAATAAAGTCGCATTTTCCCTTAGACGCTAACATGAGCTCATACCAGGAGGTTCCGTTTTGTAATCAGTTTATGGTCCGAAGTAGATTCATCTGTTGTTACTGTAATTTTGATATCGGTAAAAAGACACGAACGTATGAAGGAATATATATTCATTACAAAAGATTAGGTACTTATGGGTTACCCCCCACGCTTTCAAATTTGTGTAAAATCCGAAGAAATGAATAAATAGCTACAAAACTTTAAGTGCACGTGAGTGAGGATATTTTCTATCGACATACCAAAACTTGTCCAAATTTGACAAGTTCTGAATTAGGGGCGATAACTTGAAGTGAAGCGTTGGTCTGCAGCTTGATCTGATTTCTTCTGACCTCATCGTCTGAGCAGAAAGCACTTGAAGTTAACGAAGTCATTTCCCGACAACACCTGTAGTGATGATGACCAAGCCATATCCCTTACACTAACATTTTCAACTTAATAAATGTGTGGCAAGGTAGTGGTCGTGGAAAGATTTCAAATAACAGTGGATGAGACAAAGAGGTGGAGAGAACAATGCACACACGAGTAGCAATAATGCGTCGGACAGACGAAGTCAAATCAAGCAGCTGACATCGCTACACTTCACGTCATCGTCTCTAATGCAAAAAGTACTTGTCTGATCTGCGTGAAATTTTATATGTAGGTAGAAAATATGCTTAATTACGTGTACCTGAAGTTTGGTGGCGATTGATACATTTTTGCAGATGCTAGACAAATTTGAAAACCTGGGGAGGGAGATAATCCACTAATACCAAAGATTATACACTTATGCGCGCATATGTCAAATTTAACTGTAGTAGTCAGAAAATTTATTCTCTCGATCACTGTCCGTCATGTCATCATCTACAACGAAAATAAGATGACAACTCATGTTATACTAAAGTTGAGCATGCGAGAAATCTAGGTGAAGCATGGGTGGCAGGGTGATACAATAAAATATCAAGTTCTTTGGAAGTCTTCAGCCTTTTGGCCACTTTTAGCAATGTGTGACACGCTTTCTTTATTCACTCATAACTCGAATGCTTCTGTGTGCCGAACTTTACTTTGAGTATTGTCCAACAATTCATTTGCTTGCCTAACTCCGATCAAATCGCCTTTTTTAATGGCTTCCTGTCATACTCAATTTTTATCCCTTTCATGCAATAAGATTCTTCACTCGTCTAATGCCTCATGTTTCCTCTTTACAGATTTGACAGCTTCAAATATTGACGCCTCTTTCATGATAATCTGTCTTTATCAGCAGCGGTTGCTGATAAATGCACGGGTATACCATCAGACTCCACGCAGTATCCCATCTCCCCCCATTTACTAGGATTAAGCTAAATGTACCTTTTATAACTGATAAGATAACGGGCATGAGATAATGCATACGATCAAGCATCTGCCGTTTACAATCCAGTCATAAACAGTAATCACGTATCTAGTTTAACAAGCCTACAAACTCACGAAAAATTAAACTCCTTAAAACTCCTTATTAAATTCCTTTTTGGAAACGAAGACACTGCAAGACGCATTAGCTCAATAGAAAACTTTGGCATGTCAAAGGACGTAGAAAGATGCGTTCAAATACGGAGACTTTTAACAAACCAATGACAAACATTTTAACAAATGTTTTAACAAACCATTTTAAGGAATCTTTCCAATAAAACCAATGACAGTTCCCACCGAGTAAGTGGACATCAGACAGAACTCCGCCTTTTGTCCCTATACAAAAATCCTCACGATCCAGCAACGGATAGAAGAACATCGCAGCAGACTAAACAAATGTGAAGGATTTCATCAGGATTAATGAAGGATTAGCAGTTTGACTTAACGGGTTTTTGTGTAAATCACACGGATAAGATTTCGACATTATACATAACTGCTGTACTCAGGATGATACTAAACCGGAATCAAACCGAATAATACTACAAATGACCACAAATTTCACTCACTTGAATTTTTTCCTGCTATACATGCCGTACACTCCAATAATCAACTAACTCCCAGATCATGCTGTTAACATTGTAATCAGCATGACACAGGAATCCACTGACCATCGGTACAAAACGACTGAAATGAATACATCAATTAACAAATATATTTGAAAGATATGCCGACCTCAAACAACGTAATTTTAAATCCAGTGGCTAGTTGCGCAACAGGACTCAAAACTTACGAATTTGAGGCAATGAACAATCTGAAAATGAAAAAATTACCAGAACTCACGTTAGGTTTTCCATGTCTCATCTTCCTTCAGAGATCAAAGTCGCAGAACTCATGAGAACTGAAAGAAATAAGACATCCACTACGAGTATATAGGTACTTGCATTGAGATTATCATGGATAAACATCAGATGGGACCAGGGATCGCAATTCACCCAAGAAAACGGAAAATCGGGAAAACCCGGGGTTTGAATGCATAAATTTGAAATATTCACGTTAGACTAATTTAGCAAAAAACGGAAAATTGCGATCCCTGGATGGGACATTGAAAATACTGAGGCGCATCGCATCATAACATTGCTGCGCGTTAGCAAAATGAGTAATCAGAATTCAATGTAGAATAGCTTCTATGTTGACATTGCTTTCAACCTCAAGAAGGCATATTCAAAATTCAGTAGATATTTCTAACTTCAAAACACAAAAATTAATCAAACTCACAATATTTCTCCATTCCAACTTCAGAGATTCACCTCGCAATTTCCTAAGAAACACATAAAAATACCTGAAAGAAATGACGCATCTATTGAAAATATTTGCGTTAGTCAACAAGAATGAAGTTTGAGCAGGTTACGAAACGCATTATCACCTTATTCTTCCACGTTATGACCTCAAACAATTTTGCTGATAAAAATGAGGCTATTGAAAGAGAAATCAGGGAGTTATTTCAGGGACATTTTGTTCTTTTATATTTCCTGATTCCAAGTGTCTTCTATTCCTAACCACAAATTAATTCAGTCTTTGGTAATGTAAAAGCTTATAAAATATATAATGACAAAACGATTACGGTATGTAAACAAACGTGTATTTTTAATTCATACATAGAAAGGTTAACAAAGAGTTTTTCTTCGATAACCCCACTCATATTGAAATACAATTTGCGCTAGATTTACTGCAAAAAATGTGATATTCAAAAAATATGAGTGGTTGTCAGTTCCGTAGTTACCGCATAATATTTTTTCCAACTAATTGCTTAGACTGTCCACGTTCTCTTTCTTGACTAAGTATTTACGATTACAAGTATTAACTAATGGTCAACGGCAAATTTTCCGTTTGTTGGCACCTGCACGAGTTTCCAAATAAATGGCTTAGAATTTGTTTTTGCTATTAACATAATGAAATTTGTTACTCACGTCTGAATCTCAAGTAACAAAATGAAGATGGAATATTATCCTCAACAGCAATACATACACCAGTCATTCGTAGTTTCCATTCATGAAGAAAGTAAAAGCGACTAACTGATGAAATCGGGAACTCAACTGCTAACCAGGAGGGCGTCTAACTACGAGGGCGTCGTTAGGCTCGCATTCATGAATCAAGGAGCAATCTCCCACTTACGTCAGCAATAAAGTTCAAATGATTACAGGTCAAAATAAATTAGAATTAAATCAAATTCTAAGAGAATATCATGAATGAATGATTACTATAACTCATCATATTTAATTGTTGAGGAAGAGCCAAGGTTTTGGTGATGTTTTACTTTAATTATGATATAATTACTTTCGGTTGCTATTCGGCAACCATTATCAGATAGAAGGAATTTAACATAAACGCAAAAGTCATGAATTCAAATTTCACATTAACATAGGAAATAAGGGAGTAGACAAGAAATCTAGTAAAAAGTAAAAACTGTGTTAACAAATTTCAGTAGGGAAAAGGAGGAATAGAAATATGCGACAGATAGTATTGGACTACATTTTACCAATAGCAATAGTAATTGATCTGACTAGATTAATTAGTATTTGACATCATTCTAGTCAGATCAAGTACTTCCAATACTATCTGTATCAAGACATCTTCAATCATCAACTATAACTCAGTGTGACTTGCGACGCATCAGAAAATGTAGCAACTAGCAAGAGTAGTAAGCAAAACTCCACTTCTGGACCGCGCAAGATGGCCGCCGTCGCTGACGTCCCCCCCTCTGGAACGGCAGAGTGTCGTGGTCGGCCGCCGTGGTGCTTTGAGTCTGACGTCCCCCCCTCTGGAACGACAGAGTGTCGTGGTGTGCCGGCCAAGTGAGTCCGAAAGGTTCGCTGACGTCGTCCCCCCCTCTGGCCGGCCGTCGTATAGCGCGCGGTGACGTGCTGTCGAGGTTGGCGTGGTGTGCCGGCCAGGTTGGGAGGGTGGACTGTTGTAGCTCACCTGAAAAAATCCTAAGTGTCAGAGTGGCTTTGTATGGGTAAAATTTTGAAAATTTTCCAAAGTGTGGAATTTCGACCTGGGACCGTCACCAAAACATTTTTCATCAAATTTCACTGACCGCCCCCCCCCCCCCCGACAGCAATCTTCTAACTTTGGTTCTAGTGGACGGATTTTGTCTTACAGCTACTCGTTTGAAAGAGGAGAAAAAACTGTTCGACGCCATTTTTGCCGCGAGTCAATCGGACCAGCCGTTCAAAAGTTAGAGCTGTTACAAGATTTTAGGTCGGAGCTCACCTGAAAAAATCCTAAGTGTCAGAGTGAGAGCTAGCTTCGATCTTGGCTTCTAGTGGACGGATTTTGTCGTGCAATAGCTCGTTTGAAAGCTAAGAGTTAGACAAATTCAGTGAAAGAAACGGCTTGTTCATATCTGTCTTCGTTTAGATGTGAGACGCCATTTAAGATTTTGGGAGATTGACGAAAAACGACAGAGTTAGAATTTCCCAAGAAACAGCTCCAGCGGGCGAATGAAGGCTCGGATTGGTAAACGGAGGCCAGATTTGGAATCAGCTTGATGTTATTGTCCAATGAGAATCATCATCCAATGAGAATCAAGCATTTCTATATAAATAGCAAGCCTTCCACAGTGAGAATCATTCCATCGTTGAATCGCACGAGTGACGGACGCACATTTTCTCTCTCTCTCTCTAGTTCCCTATTCTATTATCCAACTAAAATGGTAAGTCGCTACTTTCCTCCCTCCCCTCCCTTGAACGTAAACTTAATACAATCTTTTCCATTTTCAGGCATCTACTCCATCTGCTGCGCTAGTAGGACAAAATGGCGGTCAAACGTTACAAGGTTCGCTACGATCAGATCATCTACAACTGAGGCCAGTGGAAGAAACAACCAAGGTACATAATCCTACACCGCTACAGCGTAAATTTAAACGAGTCTTGCGTTATGACGATCATGGCGTAGTACTCCAAACGGGAATGCTCCTTCCACGGATGTCAAGATAATGCACAATCAGTATGGGGACTACATACTGATCCCCGTGAGTCCGTACATTCGCCACCAACTTGATATTATTGAGGAGTACGTGACATTAAATATGGACATTCCTACTCCTCTTGCTCAAGAGTGGAAGGCGAGAGATGACAAGGATACTCCCTATAGAAAGATTTGGGATGGTAATCAAATTTGCCTACCGGTATCACATTGGTGCACTTACTATAAGAAGGAGGGAGATCATTCAACACCCATCACATGCGACGAGCTCGGAGAAGGTACTTGGGATATCCTTTTCAAAGTGAATGGGCTATATTATGGTCGTCACAAGGATAATAAAATAGCCTCTCTCTCCATGCATATGGAATCCATCCTATATATTCCAAAACCACCCAACGTGGACGACATAATTGATCAAATCCTTAACAGCAGTGGTACGAAGCGCAAGTCGGAGAAGAATGCTGCATCAAAACGCAAATCAAAGAAGGAGAATTACTAGTCCTTTCCTAACTCTACCCTATGACAATTCGCTTATGTGCTTTGAGTGTCGTAGACGTGGTCTTATTAGATACATTTTACTTCTTCGTTGCCATCATATCATTTGTGTATTTTGTCGTGAAAAGCATCGATGTAATTCTTCATTTTGTAATATGTTATAGATCGTTTCCTTAGATGTGTAAATTTCCGTTTTAGGCTTCTATCATCATTTTTATGGATTGTGAGGGTGAACCTGTACAGGAGCTCAGTGCTATTGCTATGAACAATTGGACATATCAGATTGTCAGTGTCTATCATCAACATGCCAACTGCAATCCCAATGTTGATCAATGGGCGAGAAAACACATTCATGGACTTAATCTGAAATATTTGCAAGACTATGGCTTTTCTTGTGAGAGTGCTCTTCTTATTGACTTTAAACGATGGTTAGCTGCTTTCAATGTTATACGCATCTTTTGTAATAATCCTGGTAAGGAGAGGAAAGTATTTCCCAATCTAATCATTGATGATATTTTGCTCCCACCTTGGGATAGTAGAGTGAATCAACATTATCATGAAGTCACGAAAACGTTTTAAGGATTTGTGTGTTCCTATTTTGTCTGTTCGTTGTAGTAGCTACGTTCATAACCAATGCTTCTTTCCTCCTTACCTCAGCACTGCCAAAGTCCTGTATGGTTATCATTGCTCGCTGTATGATAGTTACCAGCTGTATCTATTTTATCTCTTTCAAACCATTGATTTATAATGCATGCTTGTTACTATTATTCAATAAATGTTACTATGAGAAGAGTTGTTTTCATGCAATGGATGGGTTAGATAAACGGCGATCATGTCTTTCTCAAATGACTGCGGAACATTACATTTTCATAGGCAAAGTTTAAAAGGAGCTGTTCAAGATTATGTGATAAATTTTCATAAAGATGAGACCGACATCGAAGCAGTGATCGATGATGCTAGCACTCTATTTCTAGAGTTAATGAATACATTCTCTAATAGCATTGTCATGGCGCGATTAGTTGCGAAAATTAAGTTTAGTCATTTTGGAAAGGAAGAGGTGGAAAGTCGCTCTTTCCATTTTGCTTCTTATTCAATGGAAGTGGTAGATCACCCCGAAGAATTTTTTAAAAGACATATGATAAAAATTGCTGAACGTCTTAACGCATTTAACCATCATGGTAGCAGTCTGGTGATTGAAGCGATTTCAGATATTCACATTCAACTTTCCATAAAGAAAAATTGAAAATGCAGTGGTACTTGATTGTAGCACAACTGGTTTTCGAGCTATGTGTGCTCACTCTCGAAGTATATTCCTTCTGTACATGCGTCTATTATTTAGAAAAGGCTAGCAAATTCATATCTTCAAAAAGACTTTCTATAGACATCAGTAACGGTGAAACTATGTGTTGTGATGTATGTAAGCGAAAGGATGGAAATGAAAAGCGCATCTTCAAGAGATGTAAGCACGCTTTTTGTCAACGCTGTTTCATACGTAATTGCATTCAACTTTGCAAATGTAACCACTGTGATATTGCTCATTTCGATTGTCACTTATGTCGCAATAGTTAGTACCTATGCAAATGTGGTAAAGATAGGTTTTAGCAAAGACTAACACGGAAAATGGCGAAACGTAAAATGACGAAACGTAAAAGTCAAACGTCTTGAAAGTTTTCTTCAGCCATTCAAGCTCTCCGACGAATGAAAGCAAATCAGCGATACAATGCTATACGACATGCCAACGATAAATTCATTCGTGAAATTATTTCTCATGTGAGGAAGTTGAGGACGAAGAAATTAGCGCCAAAACAACGAAAGTTACTTAAGCGATATGCCACAAAATTGCGTTTCATCTCCAATCCTAAAGTCACCCTTCAAAGAAAGAGGAAAACTCTAACACAAAAGGGCGGTTTCCTTTCAGCAATACTTCCAATGTTAGCTCCTGTCGTGGGCAACCTATTGGGTAATATCTTTGGTTCTAAGCGTTAATTATGCAAATGTTGAATCTCAAAGTATTAAAATGGATTTCAGACTTCAATGTGATAAAGTTCTGACTGTATCAGGTCCATCTCATGCAGGTAAAACTGTTTTCACGCTGAATTTATTGGATAAAAGAAGGGAGTTGTTTAAGGTACCTATCAATCGAGTGATTTGGTGTTATGGTATTTATCAACCGTCGCTGTTTCAGGAATTGCAAAGTCGCAACTTTATTCGACATGAAGGAATTATTCCAGTGGATAAACTTCAGTCTAATGATGTTGTTGTATTGGATGATTTATTAAAAGAAAGTAAGAATTCAAAAGATGTTACAGATATGTTCACTCGCGCAGCACATCATAAAAGGTGTTTTATCATCTATATCACACAAAATTTGTTTCCTGATGGAAAAGAAGCTCGTACACGAAACCTGAATACACACTATTATGCTATTTTCAAGAATCCGCGAGATAAAAGTCAATTTGAAATTTTAGCGCGACAAGTTGCACCCAGAGGATCAAAAGCCTTAATTGAAATTTTTCAAGCAGCTACTGAAAAACCATACGGTTACTTATTCATTGACTTTACGCAAGAGTGTCCGGAAGAATTTAGATTTCGAAGTGATATTTTGAAAACTCCCATGATTATCTACAAACTATGAGTTCTTATTCTCGCATGATTGTTATTCCTCAGGATGAATATGTACAATTGACTGCCATGCAGCAAGTAAAGCAACCTCTTGCAAATCAAATGTATAGGAAAGAAATAGATTATCAGCAAAATGTTCACATCAAAGATCCACATCGTGCTGTATTATTACAATCGGAAACTGTTGAGCAATTGAAAAACTTGAAGAATAAGATGCGTGACTCTGTATCGACTGCTACACCTTTAGCATCTCGCGCACATGCCATATCTCTTTTCAACAGTATTGAACCCCATCTCAATGTAAATGATAGAGGAGAAATCATTACAGATGAAAATAAAGTGATTGATGCCTCACGTTATGAAGACTTGATTCAGTATGCGACACGTAGAAAGCGCCGTCAGGGCTATGTTCCACCTGGTTGGTCATACTTTCTTAAACTATTGAAAAAGCATAATGTACCAAAATTTGCATTGAATAATGAGACATTGAAAGAACTTGATTCAACAGTGGCTACTGCTCCAATGCTTCAGACGATGAAAATGCCAAAAAATTGGTTTAAGACGTCACCTGCTACATCCCCTCCCACACTCACTAAGCAAACAAGAGGAAGAACTCGACGTAGATCTACATCACCACTAAAACTAGTAAAAGGAAAACGTAAAACAGCTCCTCCCAGGAAATACATGTTCTCAGACTATTAATATGAAGCAGATGTGTTGCTTGCCATGTAATGAGCCGCCAGAGGTGAATGTCGTTGTCACTTGCACTTGTTGTGCCAGCTCTCACAATGAAACCCCTAAGCAATGTGAACACGATCGCAAAACCGCTAAAGCTAAATGCTGCAGTTGTTGTAAATGCAGAAAGTCAAGAAAACAAAAAGATGAGAAGGAGAAAAAAGAGTCAGTCGTCATCCACTGAACGTTTGAAGTCAATCTATTATGATGTAAAACATCCGGCAGGATTTGCATCTATCAAGAAATTATCAAAAGCGAGTGGTCTTCCACAATCACAAGTGAAACGATGGTTAAAGGGTCAGGCTACCTATACACTCCACAAACAAGCGAAAAAGAAGTACCGCACCCGCCATTATATTGTTCATGACATCGATGAACAGTGGCAAGCAGATTTGTGTGATGTCGCCTCCATTTCAAAACATAACTTGGGCAATAATTTTATTTTAACCGTCATTGATATTTTCTCGCGTCATGCGTGGGCTCAACCTTTAAAAACTAAAGAATGGAAAGGAGTAGCAAAAGCATTCCAAACAATTTTTCGAGAAGGTCAGATTCCAAAAAGAATTCAGAGTGATCAAGGAAAAGAGTTTGAAAATCAGCATGTGAGAAGATTATTTGAGAGGCATGACATTGAGTTGTTTAGTGTAAAGAGTGCTTATAAAGCTGCACTCGTTGAACGTTTTAATCGCAAATTAAAAAATCGCTTGTGGCGACATTTTACTGCCAACTTGACACAAAATTGGACAAAGGTTCTACAAGATACACTCCATGCCTACAATCACTCTATCCATCGTTCTATTGGACTCAGACCAGTAGATGTAAATGCTGACAATGTAGATAAAGTGCGCGAATCATTCCAACGTAAACGCACTCATGTGAAAAGTGATGTGAAAATTGGTGATAAAGTTCGTATCTCAAAAGTGAAAAGTGTTTTTGCTAAAGGGTACCTTCCGAATTGGACAGAGGAGGTATTTACAGTATCAAGGATTAATCAAAAAGACTCTCCGACCACCTACAAGTTGAAAGATTACGATAATGAAGAAATTGAGGGTAGCTTTTACCGCGATGAGATTGAGGTAGTCACTGAAAGTGAAACATATTTGGTAGAGAAAATCATTCGATGTAAAAAACGGCAAGGTGAAGAATGGTGTCTTGTTAAATGGACTGGTTATCCTTCAAGTATGAACTCTTGGATGCGTCGTGCCGACACCTTTCATCTAAGTGATCGACAGTGATTCATGCAAAGTTGTAACTAACAATGTTTAGGGTTTGAGCTATGAATCCAACTGCCTCATTTTATTCACGACCCTCCTATGTAAGTGGTGGAGGACAAATTTACATCGGCGCTCGCCGCCAACGTGGAGGTAGCATACTTGGTGCACTGAAATCTGTTGTAGCACCTCTCATATCCAATGTCGGTAGATCTTTAAAACGAAATGTTTTAAGTAATGCCGTTGGCTTTGCTGGTGATTTTGCTAGTGATCTTTCCAGAGGTATAAGTTTTAAGAGCAGTTTGTTGAATCGTGGGAAGGAACGCGGTTTAAAAACATTGAAGCAGACCTTTGCTGGTGTTACTCAAGGAAAGAAATCACCTAAACGAATGAAAAAAGGAAGGAGGAAACATCGCGGAGCTGGTAAGGTGCTATCTTCAGTCAAAAGGCATTCACGCAAACGTCGCAGAGGCTCTAATCATTCATCAGGCGCTAAACGACGACGCTGCCATAACTTCTAATCATGGAGTGTAAAACTTCCGGTTTGTTTGTTTGATCAACAAGCCATACAGACAGATATTCTTAGTTCAAGTATTGTAGATTATCATCCTCGAACAGCTGAGAATGCTGGCCCCATTGAATTTGTTATTCCTGGTGGTAGTGATGACTACATAGATTTGAGTTATGCGATGGTTGATTTGAGGTTTAGAATTCAGCAAGCAGATGGAACGGCTATTGATGATACACATAAAGTTGGACTGAACAATTTACCATTGACTACATTACTTCGTGATGTTTCTCTAACGATTGGAGAGCAGCAGGTGGAAGGTGGTCAAAGCGATTATCCCTATAAATCATATTTCAATCATGTATCACAGTTTCATCCAGCAGCACAAAAAAGTCATATGGAAGCCATGGGATGGTACAGAGATGAAGCAGGAAAATTTGATGTTGAAACAAACAGTGGCTTTGTAAAGCGATCTGCTATGATTAAAGATAGTAGAGTATGTCAGCTATATGGTCCGCTGAATTTAGACTTCTTTAGACAGTCAAAGTTTTTACTCTGTAATACCAGCATGCGACTCAAGCTGACATTGAATAAGCCTGAATTTGCGCTGAATGCATTTGCTAAAGTTGACAATTTTAGAATTCATGTGGAAGATATTGCACTTTACATTCGTCGAGTAGTACCGAATCCAAGTGTCATTAGAGGACATGCTGAAGGTCTTAACCGCCAAAATGCCATTTACCCCGTTCAGCATACAAAGCTTCTCACCTTTACAATTCCGAAAGATCAAAAGAGTTTCATGAAAGATGGCCTCTTTCCATCGGAAGCACTGAAGCTCCTCATGGTGGCAATGGTTGAAAATGATGCATTTAATGGTAATATAAAGAAGAATCCTTTCAATTTTAAACACAATCAGTTAAGTGAAATTGCTTTACGTGTAACTGGTGTGAGTCATCCTGGTCCACCCTACAAACCAGATTTTGCTGCGGATCAATTTATGCGCAGTTATGTTGATTTTATGGATGTCTTTGGCTTTTACAATACGGATGACACCAACGGACTGACTATGAAAGAGTTTAAGAGTGGATATACTATTTATGCATTTGATTTGACTGCTGACAGCGATATTAGTGCCCCCTATCGTCAAGCGAACGTGCCTCATAATGTTCGTTTGGATTTGACGTTCAAAAGAACACTACCTGAGACGATCAATGTATTAATTTATGCAGTCTTCGATTCAAATATTGAAATTACAAAGTATCGTGACGTGATTCTTCAGTATAATCGTTAATGAGTTGGTTGACTGCTGACGATATTAAGACTAAAGTGCAGCGTAATGCAGACGAAGCGACGTTGAAAGCTTTCGATAATGTCTATTCACTCGATACCTTACCACCTGCAGTAAATCACTATCCCATCTTTATTGTGCTAAACACTCATTCGCAGAATTTAGGCGGTGAGCATTGGAAAGCGATCTTTATTGGAGAAGACCGACGTGGTGAACTATTTGACTCTCTTGCTCAACCTCCAAATATACCAACACAGCAGTGGTTGAGAAAACATACGCGTCAATATCAGCGAAATGAACGCATACTACAACATCCACTTTCATCAACGTGTGGTGCTTTTGTACTGTACTTCATCATAAAACGTTTACATGTATCTCGATTTGTATCTGTTATTCAAAACTTTTCATGTAATCCATCCTCTAATGAAAAAATGATTTGTAAGTTCTATCATGATTTGAAATAAAAACATCATGTTGGAAAAATTGTTTTTTATTTTACAATCCGCTGGGTACGTACATACTCGATGAGATAGTCTAGGATCACATTTGCTTGTACATGAGATTTTAATCCAGTAATGATCACTTTACTATTATGAAAGATTGCCACATGCACAGGTAACCAACAACTAATGAGAGCTGCAGGAAAAAGTTCGGGTTCATAACACAAATTGTAACTGCTGGTACGAATCTTCAAAAATGATACACTGTCACTCAATTGAGTAGAGATCACCATATTGTCCACAGTCAGATTCGACATCACACACCTCTCCCTCTTCCATATCCGACGTAGTAGTCTTTGTAGCTCTAAGCGCATTGACTGCGCCGATGAATGAGAAAGGGCGCCGAGAATCTGTACAGTCCCATTTGGGAAGAGTTGAAGATTCCGTGAATTGTTCATCTTCACCACTAACATTTGAGGTCGGCCCGGGTAATACTTGCTGTTTGGAAGGTGTTGGTGTAATGTTGTGAGATCGATTTTGGTGTAGAGTCTGAAGCGACGGAGAATGTTGACGATGGTGTAGCGATGGCGCTTCATGATGAAAGAATGAGTAAATTGAGCGATGTACCTTCCTTTTATACTTCTCCCAACTACCTTGATGAAATGTGAAGTTAGTATGGAGTTGGGAATGATAGGGTTGAATTCGCCGATTGTTGACGCGCAACCAGGTGCGATTTCCAATACGTGAATGTCTTTTCATATAGAAGTATTTCAAATCCTTCATGATATGATGTAGAGATTGAAAATGACAATAAGATAAAGCAAACTCTCTTCTCACATTTCCAGTTGAATCTTTGCAATAGACGTTTCGATCATGATCCGTTTCAATACGTTGTAGGGAATCTAATTTCCAACTCATGGTGCGTGGTAGTCATGTCTGATTAAGATTTGCATAGTAGGGCGATGAACTCGCGACGAATAAATGTCATGATGGAGCGATGTATGTATCTTCTATACTTCTCCCAATTGAATTTGCGGAATGAGAAACAGTTTGCGGAATGAGAATGGCAGATTTGAATTTCATTTCTGTAATGTTGAAGCCAAACTTGATCACCCAAGGAGATGAATCTTAATGTTTCAAAATAGTCCAAATCCCTCATGATATCATTGAGGTTGACAAATTGTCGCCATGTTAATGTAATACCTCTTGATGTATGACCATGAGAATTTTTGAAATGTACGTTTCCATCACGATCAACTCTGATATATTGTAGAGAGTCCAAAATCCAAGTCTTCATGATGTTATGCAAAGTCGCAGATCAGCAATATAAAAATGTCGTTTTATCATATTTTGCTTAGCAATGCGGCTACAAAGAGATTTGCTAGTAATCGAGCCGCACTCTTTTCTACTCCCATTGATCATACACAACAGCTAAATGGAAATTGGGAAGTGGGTGTCACTCAACTTGTTTATAGCAACTGTGTCTATACTTTTGATCATGAGGTGATGACTATTAATATGAGACGCACAGCTGCTTATCAATGTGAAAAGGGGTGCCGAGTATACATTCCACGGTGGCCAAAGAAAGATCTCTTATCATGTAAAAAGTTTATATATGATTTCTTGAATAAAGCGTGTAAACATATTGTCCAACTTACTCCGCAAAATGATGATCATAATTATGTACATCATGTAGTTGAGAAAGATTGGATTGTTGGTTTAAGTCCAAGTTTAAGAAATGATTTAGGTTACCTCGCTAGCGCCTTAACAAGCTATGATAATTTTAATGTTAATTACCACATAAGTGGTCATAAACAGTTAATATATCGAGAGGAAGCTTATTATGTAGATCTTATTCCAAGAAATGAGAAGACGTTGGTGAAGAAGATTGTGATTAAGCCAAGAAGGACAAACATGACTCCTGAAACATTATTGAAGAAATTTAATTATCTCCTTCGAGTTGATGGTAAACAAGTGGCAACATTGACTTATATCAAATCATCTAATCATATTGCATTAAGTAAATTAAATGATGATGATCTAGTATTAGTTTGTTCAAAAGATTTTCATCAGTTCTTACGACATCGTTCTGCAGCTGTTCATGGAAAATCTGATATGCAACATTTACCATGTGAAAGGTCAAATCAATTTGATACAGAATGGACCGTATCTTTATACAGAAAGTGTGTAGAGCCTTTAGGTGGTATCTTACATGAAACAAGAGTGTTGATGCCTCGCATTATTACTTCGGTTAAATTGGTTGTAGATTATTTAAATGAAGTGATTAATGAGCAACATATTTTATTTTCTGAAAAAGAAGGTGTTTTGTCTCTCACTATAAGTGGAAAAGGTATTGAACTAATTATGGATAAAACTCTAATGGACATTTTGGGTTTTGATCAAAATATCTTTAAAAGTGGTACTGTAACCAAAGCTAGCGCAGACATGTCGCTATCGCGTCGTATTAACTATTTTCAGATATATTCCAATATCGGTGAAGATGTACGTGTGGGAGATGTTGAAGCTCCATTGCTAGCAATGATACCATACCAGCCAAAAAGCTGCAGTATTTTATCTGAGCATACTTTCAAGAAAGTGCATTATACAAAGCTGAAATCAAACTACATCCCACAAATTGATATTGCAATTTATGACGATGCTGGTGCGTTGATTCCTTTTCATAAAGATGCTGTGACAAGTATCACACTCCATTTCCGAATGAAGAGTTAATGCAAAAGTATGCTAATATATTTTTCCAATGTGAATAATATGGAAAGTGAAAATAAGGACTCGTTTCTAATCTACTTACCCAGTAATGCTTCTATGAATAAATTTCCCAAAAATAAACCATCAGACTATCGAGTTGAATTAAATCGTCCACTACATTTAGAAGGTGAATGGGAGGTTGGCGTTTCTAGTATTTGCTATGATAGCAATATTCAGAATGTGAATGATTTGGAAGAAATGATATTGACTCCTCGCACCCATGATGGAATAACGATGAATAATGCATTCCAGTTTCCATACAATTTAACATCAGATGGAAAGTGGAACTATGAATGGATTCAGATAAAATCAGATTATTATGGTCCATTTGGGAATAAGAAAATTATTAAGGCGTTCAATAGTGGTAATACTTCCATCATGAAGAATAAAAATCAGAAAGCTTATGAGTTTACTATCTATCATTGGAGTGGGAGACAGTTCCTTCGCTTTCATTCTTTTACTAAAGGTCTTACACTGAGGTTGGATAATGAATTCTATCCACATCTCGGTTTTGGCCATGGACTACATCTAACGTCAATTGCTACTGCAAATGTTAAAAAAGTTTATTCAAATCGAATCAACAAATTTCATTATAAATTTAAGATATTTGATTAAGATGTTGTAGAATGCGAAGAACGCATCATTTTGAAAAAGCGTGGTGTTCAACCTTTATCACTTATTGAGTTAGTAAAACGATGGAATGAGACTGTGGGTAAGAAGTATGGAGAGAAAATTATGGCGGACAAAAATAAGTTGGTTATTCAGAAATATAATGACAAACTTACAGTTTATTTCTCTCCAACCTTGCGTCATTTTGTAAGACATCCAACCCCTATTATTGGAAGCGGTCTGGTGTATGCTTCTCATGAATATCACACTAAAGCTGATTCAGTTAATGATGAATGGTGGGTTGACATCTATGGTGATCGCATCAAGAAAATTTACCAGTCTTATCAAGAATCTAAAGTTGCTCTCAATATAATGCCGCGTCTATATCATACAGTTGAAAGCTTCATTCATGTAGTAAATCCTTATATACAACAGAAGTTGAAGCATGTGATGAAAAGTAAATATGATGTAAAGACACACCACATTTCGTTTTCAATTGAAAATCAACGCGTTGTTCTGAAACTGGGTGATGACATTCAATGTCAATTGAGTAAAAATTTGAAAAAACTCTTTGGTTTTTCAATGCTACAAACTGTGTTTACTGCTGCGCATACGATTGGTATAGAAACACCAATGACACTTGATAAACATGAACAGCACCTTTACATTCAAAGTGATTTGATTCTACCTATTTCTGTTGGTGAGAAAAAAGAATACATTTTACGCGATTTCATTCATGATAAAGACGCTTCATATGGAATAGTCGAGAAGATGTTTGAATCTATTTTCTATCATCCCGTTGTCAAACAAACTATCCCCTCTATTGCTATCAAAATTACCAATGGTTTACAAGAGTGCATCCATGTGAAAGATACTAAATCCCTCGTAACTTTAGTGTTTCGGAAAACAAAGTGAAGTCATTGTGATATGTTTATTGAAATAAAAATATGTGTATGAAAAAGTCTTTTCACAGATATAGGGGAATGGGCTGACTGTAGGCATATATTCACAAGGAAGAAACGATCTCATGCGATACATAAAACAACCATGTATATCTACAAAAAGCAACATCAAAATACTGAGTTAAAGTTGATTATGTCAATACATCTCCTGAATGTGGTAGCGTGAGTTTTATTCTTTTGGGTGGAGGTATGTTTGTGTCAGGATGTCCATGTTGAAGAGATGTGTTATGTCTTATCCAACACCTCTTATCCTCCCATGCTGAAAGCGCTCGTTTCTTGAACGTGTGCGTTTTCACAGTATGAACTTGAGATTTTAAGATTGTCATATTGACAAACGTTATAGTTTTATTTTTATAGGCCTTCTTATAGGACCGATGTTTCATTTTGTGAACAATGGATTTTGATATACCTTTAGCACGCTTAATACTATCTGCACATTCTTTTAATTTCATGGAATACATTTTAGGACGGAGGAGAATCATTTCATCATTTCCTTTCCTGCTGTTTCATCCTTAAAACAACCAAGTTTGGCTTTATTCTGTATGGAATAGAGTGGATGAGTGGGATTGTAGTTAGATGTGTCGAAATATTTTTCTAATGACTTGCCTACTTCATTAAAATTTAAATCTTTTTGAGTGGTAATTCCTAAAAAGAAACTATCTGTATCACCACCCAGCAAGCGAACCTCTTTTACGAGAGGGCATGGTTTTAATATTTTGTAGAAGAGTTGATACATTTCAAGCTTGGAATAATCTAAAACGGCTTGCCCAATATAGATGGGTTTGCACAACTCAACTTCTGATTTTATCATTTTAACACCTACAAGATCCTCATCGATGATGTCTCTATCAATGAAAAGAGGTGATGAGGTCAATTTGTGATATTTTTGTTCATCAACGACTAGTTTGTAGTTCATACGTTTTCTAACATCCTCCATGGTCTTTCCGAAAAGACTGTTATTCTTATATTTATAAAAATCCTATTCAAAATTATTTTGGGTGAGTGCACGTTTTTGACTGTTACTATCTATGTAGGGTTTGAGGAAGGCTTTCTGTCTAAATTTGATAATGCGGTGAACTGACTTTAGAAGCATGCCCATTTCTAAATAGAATTTTAGTATGCAGAAGTGTACGAGATAATTTTTCTTATCATATTGGGTGAGTAAAAGTTTGCGGCATGGTTTGTACCTTGGCTGTCCACACTCTGTTAAGTTATTATGAAATTGTGACATGAATGGTGAAAACATATCTTCAGTCACTTCACCAGATTCAGGTGCGAGTGGGAAATCAGCAGTTTTATTTTTAATGCTATTTGGATAAATCAAATCCACTTCAAAATAATATCCCCAATCACCTTCATCTGGAATCTTCAGTATGTTTGAAGGGTTGGAGTAATACTCAAGCTCATCTTGATTTAACCAACTAAACTCGGAATGAGGTAGTGGTTTAGACAGTGAACTGCCATATAAATTATTTTGGTCATAGTACTTTAGGTGGATATGATCATCACCTACTGTTTCAGATTTTATATGATGTTTATTTACAAATGTGAGACCACCGCGTATTCCGCGCTCAAATATATTATACATCTCCGGGTCTTGTAAGAGATGAATGGTCTCACCAGTCATTTTAAAGGCTGATTTAAAGGACATGGCTGGTAGACTGACAAAGTGGACAGGATCTAATTTGTCTTCTTCTAATGCCACTCGTCGAAATTCCTGAAAGACATCAGCCAGCAAAATGACATCTAATTCTAAGTAAGCGATCATATAATCGCCAAACGTTTTACAATCAAATTTTAACCATGCCTCTTGAGCATGTTCATAATCTTCTACTGGACAATCTTCACCCGTCAAATCGTTTTGGAATTTGTCAATTGAAGGAAGGGTTGTTTCATTTAGTTTAGACATTGAGCTAAAATACGCATAAGGAAAGACTCCTTTGCGAGTGATTATTTCATCCGTTAAGTTTGGATAGTGTTTCTTCAAAGTTTGACTATGGGGAAGAAACTTGAGATTTCGAACGAGAGAAGCTAGTGACGCTGACATGAATTGAAATGAATCTAAAAATTTTATTTCGAAGAAGACTGTCTTATTTTCTTTAGTTTTATCTACTGGTACTTTTGCTGTCATTGCCATGAATTTTTCTCTCGTTTGTGCTATAACATTGAACTGCCACGATTTCATCTGGCTCAACCCTCCTTTTATGAGCATATGACTGTCATAGCCCTTAAAGTTATGAAAAATGACGGGTAGTACACGACGTCTCAACCTAAGTGAAAAGTTACATTTGGAGCAGAGTGCGTTTCTAAATTTACCAGTGATGTGATCATGATCACGCACTTTCTTAATTTTATCGTCATCAAACGTTTTATGACATTTAGGGCACGATGTCCAACTTTCAAATTTTTGTTTGTCTTTATCTGACATATGTAGTGACTTACGCTGCAATTGGGAATCATATGATTGTTGAAATTTAGCAGCTTTATCGAGAAATTCTAGAAATGTTGAAATGCAATCTTCACCTTCCCAAGTATGCATTTTGTTTTCTCTATTCCTAAAGTGATCATGCCATACTTCATAGCAGGATATGGCTGCTGGCTTGTGGATGATATCATCAATGTAGCATTCTATGTCTGCGTAAATGACTCGCAGGGGACTTAATTCGTCACCATTATCCCTATGTGAAAATATTTTATCTTTGGGCATGCGTTCCATTTGTAATTTACCTCGCTTGCGCCATTCATAGTGAGTTTCAAATTTATCTTTACTCTAAAAGGAGCGGATGCAGCGGTCGCATACAAAATGTTCACCTCTTTTAGAGTGCCCCAAGTGAGTGTACAAGCGAGAGATTTTGGGTATACCACAGTAGTGCCATTCCTCGCTATCATCTTGTTTTACTAATAAGAGGTTGACTACACGTTCATAACAAGTTGAACGTGTATTATAGCGGGCACCCTTCAACCCCTTCTCCCACACGTGAACGACAATTTTAATCTTATTATTGTTTTTCGAACGTTTCTACATCTTTGATTTTCATGTTGTTACTATCACAACCTTCAAAGTCTAGTTCATCCTCCCACTGTCTATAGCTATAGGTATGATTTCGATTCGCGTTGATATCATTATAGTGAAGGATGGATAGGACTGCATATTTGAAACACTGTGATTTACAATCGACATTGATGACAGCTTTCTTATTATACAACGTTTTTGGTAGTTTAAATGTACCTCGAGCTGCATGACTTTCTAATAGTGAAATTTTGAATATGGCTGAGTCCACACCATCAAAAATGAGAGCGCTGTCGCATTGATTGAATTTATCTACATTTGATTTTAAACATTGAATGTGAAAATTTAGCCAAGACTCGCAGTCTACAACTTCGGTTGCGGAAGAGGAAGGAACATGAAACTGTATTCTCTCCGTCACTTGACCCGTTTGAAAATCTATCTTAATATATTTTAGTTTAAGGTAGATGAGCGCCTTCATTCTAAAATTGTCTAAATTGTTGTAGAGCGCTTCGATAATGTTAGAATTTTGAAGGAGCCACTCAGGAAAATCTACTATTTGAGTATTGGACTCCATGCAGTAGTCGCGTACTAAATTATTGTGTGAAACATTAATGAGGGAGATGGTAGAGGTACCGTTGGTGTAGTGATCATTTGCATGCGTGTGTTGAAGTCTGTGGGAAGATCGCTGAAAGTGACTATCAAAAGAAAGAGGGCACAAATCGCAAGGAAAGGAGATGTCATCGTCAGAATCAACTTCACCTCCGGAGATTGACGCCGCTTTGCGTTGACACACACGTTGTTTGATGTGCCGAAGGAGACAGTGCTTCCTTGTAAACATATGTCCGCAGTCGGCACATTCTCACTCGTTGCCTTGTCGCGAGAGTCCTGAGCTGGAACTCACATCACCTGAAAGAGAAATCATTCTATCATCTCTGTTCAAGTCTCAGTGTATTGTTACAAGCTACTTTGACTCAACAACTCTAAACTTTCCTCGAGAAGGGAGGGCGTTGGTGATGAAGTTGATGCCTGAAATTGAGGAAGATGCTATTAGCCACACGTTTGAGGGAGATGAGTGAAGAAATTTTCAACTTACCATTTCAACGAAATCGAGTTTAAGGTTGATACTTCAGCAAGATAGAGACTTCACGAGAGAGCAGTTCACTTGTACGCCTCAAATATAGAATTCGCCAGAGAACACTTCACTTATATGTCACAAAGACAGAGTGAAATGACACGAATGTCACTTTACATATATACTTTCGCATTCATCATTCATTGGCTGTTCATTTTGATTGGTTGCTTGTTGATACTTAAGAATTAGAAAACATTTCAAAGTTATTATTCACAGTCAACATGACAAGCCCTCCGACAACACCAAACACAAAATTCTCTTCTCCATGCTCAACACCAAAGGCGCTCGTTGCACCAAACGCTCCAACGAAGGGGAAGGTAGAGAAGGTGTACCGACTGGACAATATCAGAAAGTTGTTATTACCAGCGGACGCCGAAGAGAGTGTATGTGAGAAGGAGTGTTCCGACTTAACAGGCGTGAGGTGGAAGTATCTCCAGTACGATACTGACGATGTGATGGAGATCACCAGCACGAAATTCCTCCACCAATTATGGGAGTGGTACACCCCTAACTCCCAGCCACAAACTATGGCGGAGTGGGAGTATATCGACAAAGTGAGGCTCGCAGTGGAAGAACGATTAAAGCAAGTGAACTGTTTTTGTTATCTATGTGAAGCCAGACTCTGGGACGATATTGACGACGAAGACGTTTTGAAATACATGCCATAATAAATGTTTATTTCGTATTATCTTTGCTTTCATACTGACTTACTTGAACGGGGCTTCAGTGGATGATTTAACCATGTATACTTTTTCATTTGGAAATAGTAGCACGCTTAGTCTAACTTGTAAATCTTATAACATTTCATATGGGCGATGATGATAGATGAAATAGTGTCAAATAAAATTAAGATGGCTTACACTTCTGATACAGCGATAGCAATCGACTGCGATCCATGTGTAAAGAGCTTGTTAGACTACGGATGGGCTTAAGTGGATGATTTAGCCATGTATACTTTTTCATTTGGAAATAGTAGCACGCTTAGTCTAACTTGTAAATCTTAAAACATTTCATATGGGCGATGATGATAGAAGAAATAGTGTCAAATAAAATTAAGATAGCTTACACTTCTGATACAGGGATAGCAATCGACTGCGATCCATGTGTAAAGAGCTTGTTAGACTACGGAAGAGAGAAGTGTGTTATGTTGCGTGTGGCGCGTGAGTGTCCTCCCATTTCATTCCATTCATCAATTCGTCTCATTGATAGAGACAGGTAGAACTCATGGTTCTCATAACGTATGCAATGGAAAGTTTTAGGCAACCTTCGACAGTTGGCTAAATGTCGCCCTGACGCGAATGCATACTACGTTGAGACAGAGGCAATCACTTGCAAACATGACGCAGAGAGGTTAAACAAGATTGACCATTGCCGAATGTCCCTTGTGGTATACATAGCTACGGTTTCACCGCCGCCCTTTACAGGAACGCCCGTCGAAAGGAAGTATTACACCGAACTTCATTTGCAACGTTCAAGTTGACTGATAGCAGATTCAACTTAATGATAGTATTCGCCAGTCCGAAGACTGCCCAGGGCAAACCGCGTGGAGGTTCTATCATGTCTTGCCCCATGGTGGCCCTTAAGAGAGCCGATGGTTCATTCTCGGGGTGTGAATTTAAGTTGACTATTGGCTGGAATAGTCAATGGGTATGACGGTTAGGTTGTCATAGACCCTATACCGCCTAGCTCGTGCTGGTGCATCTGGCACCTTTCGGATGCGAGTGGTATTTGGAGTCCACACCCCATCCGTCCAAACGATCTTCTTGATCTTCCCCTTCTTATCATCCTCTTCATCCCACTCGTCGAGGATGATGAACTCGGGAATGGCGTTGTCTTCATCGATGAAGACGGGAATGCTGCTGGCAGCAGATGTTGCTTCCATCGTGACTTGAAATTGAATGAGAAGCGCTACAATCTTCTGGCTTATATAGGGTTTTGAACAATGAATTGCTCAACAGCGAATCAGAATGCTTCAGGGATAGCAATCGACTGCATAACGTTCAAGTTGACTGATAGCAGATTCAACTTAATGATAGTATTCGCCAGTCCGAAGACTGCCCAGGGCAAACCGCGAGGAGGTTCTATCAAATCTTGCCCCATGGTGGCCCTTAAGAGAGCCGATGGTTCGTTCTCGGGAGTAACGTCATCTTACACCCTACCAATTCTGCTGAGAGAGTCTTTGACTCTCTCTTTGGTAGCAGTGTCGACTTCCACACTAACTGGCACATGGCTAAAAAGTGGAATGTAGCGCCATTCCGTTGGATTGACAACAGTTGCTGTCATCGGATTGCCAATCCGAGCAAGATTATTATAAACTCTGTCTTGCTCCTCTAGCCTGACAAACTCCTCAAATAAATTTCGCGGCCTTAACTGCGGTCCGCGAGGAGAGCTGACTTGACTGTTCGGCGTCTGCATGATTGAAATGAAATGAAATGAGAGGCAGTGGTTTATATACCCCTCTAACGCAACGCAACGTTCAAGTTGACTGATAGCAGATTCAACTTAATGATAGTATTCGCCAGTCCGAAGACTGCCCAGGGCAAACCGCGTGGAGGTTCTATCATGTCTTGCCCCTAGGTGGCCCTTAAGAGAGCCGATGGTTCATTCTCGGGAGTGAATTGATGGGGTGGTGAAGGCGGGCAAAGATCTGCAATGAAAATGATATGTATTAGAATAGGATATACTATCTTATTTACTTTTCACTTACCAAGTTAGCCATCCTTTGGCAGTCTCGCGCGCTTCCGAGTCGAGAATTTGTATAGATGGCCGCGCATTCTCAGGCTGGCATGGAGACATTTTTTCGTCGGATGGCCGTTGTAACAAATTATTGACTCGTCCAGATTTTGATTGACGAGTACTTCGCCGTCCAAATGATTATCCCGAATAGGGATGTGAAACTCAAACAACCTATCCTCATTCACACGATTCCACTCATCCCTCATGCGCTCCAACTTCTCAAACGCCTGCCTCTCATCACCCCGCCGAGCCACAGTCCTCTCCAACTCAACATTCCTCGCTCTCAACACACTCATCTCCTTCATCATCTCCTCAAACTTCGCTTCTGCATCTCTCATTCTTCTCTCCGCAGCACTCGCCCTCTTCTCACAGTCATCATTCTTCTCTTCCAACTCTCGCGTCTTATTCTTCAAATCAGTCACACTACGCCTCATTCGAATATTCTCATCCGCTACCTCCTTCGACTTCAGTTCCTTCTTTTTCAACTCATCCAACTCCTTCACAACTTCATCCTTCACCTTCTTCAAACTCTCATACTTATTCACCAACAAATCATGCGCCATCTGCTGCGAAACATGCTTCTTCTCTTCATCCTTCAACCACCTCGCCGACTGCATACGAATCCCACCACTCTTCACTTTTGGGGAAGATAAGCTCTTCGGGGGGTCGGTGATGACAATGTTTGACACTTCCGACGACGAAGAGCTCAACTTCCTCACACGCTCCCTATCTAAATCCACATCATCCTCATCATCACTCTCAAGCACTCTCTTTCGCCCAATCTCAGCCTCCAACGACGCAAGTGCTCTCGCCAACTCATCATTCTCAACAACATTCTCAACCTTACCCTCTCGCTCTATCGCCAACATTCGCTCCCTCTCTTCAACAATCAACTGCGTGAATCTCAAGTCATTCACCAAACCTCCACTACAGTCAGCATGCACTCTGTAAAAACGCGCCTCATCCTCATCACCCTTCAGCACTCTACACTTCACACACGCAACCCTATTCAGGATAATCAAGTGGTCGGTGCCCGCCTTCTTGACATGAGCCTTGGCGTCCGCACTGCGATTTATTCGCCCACAGGTACACATTTTAATATGGAATTTGCGGTTCTTATCGTTAGCCATGCCTGAGATTTCTTGTTGACTGTAAGATAATGAAATTTGTATAAGTTTGGAATCATGTAGTACAGTCATATTCCTAAAGCATTACTCTTAGTCAGGAATGATAGATTTGAGTATAGTGAGTGGCACTCGATCCCGTCGACAGCACGAAGGCCTTGTACTGATCACTAGGGAAGTGAGAGATCTTCCCCGATACCCGCTATTTACAGCTGAAGACATCATTGTCACTGCCCCGAAGTGGTAACAGCAACGCCGAGTCAAAGGTAGTGATCAGTAGCTGGGATCTAACCCCTCAAAGCTGCCTTAGACTTAGTTAAATTTCAAATCTGATAGCAGATTTGAACTCAGCATACTTGAAAACCTTAGTCTACATGTTAAAACTTTGAAAAAACTGAAAATTAAGAATTTTTAAAAAATTCCGCATTTTACTACTCATACTACTTTTAAAAATTTTTATTAGTAGTAAAGACACTATCAAACTCTATCATACAAACTTTGAAGTAAGAAGATAGCTTGCCTACTTCAAAAGATAGAGTCCTTTGAAACACCCGATATCGGGAGCTCAGAGCGACGACCGTCGCTTACCTCGTCTTTCGATGAAGTGATCAGACTTACGTTGTCGGGGGTTTATATATGCTCGGAAGAAAGCTTAAAATGGCTCTATCTCCGAAAGTATTCATCGTAGCGACATGCCGTTTGTTGCAAACGATTCGTCTCATCATTCTCTATCATATGACACCTGAACCATTCTCATATGACCACGGGAAGTTGGTCCGTCAGCACATGTCCATGTAACATGCCACAAGTGAAAAAATTTCTAAGTGTGAGAGCTCCAGTGTGGTGAAAATTTTGAAAAATTTAAAACTTCCGAATTTCGACCTGGGACCTACACCAAAACATTTTTCATCAAATTTCACGGACCTCCCCCCTCCCCCCCTCGTTCGGAGAAATTTGATGAAAAATGTTTTGGTGAAGGTCCCAGGTCGAAATGCGACACTTTGGAAAATTTTCAAAATTTTACCCATACAAAGCCACTCTGACACTTAGGATTTTTTCAGGTGAGCGAGCTCCGACCTAAAATCTTGTAACAGCTCTAACTTTTGAACGGCTGGTCCGATTGACTCGCGGCAAAAATGGCGTCGAGCAGTTTTTTTCCTCTTTCAAACGAGTAGCTGTAAGACAAAATCCGTTCACTAGAACCAAAGTTAGAAGATTGCTGTCGGGGGGGGGGGGTCAGTGAAATTTGATGAAACAAACTTTGGTGAAGGTCCCAGGTCGAAATGACACACTTTGGAAAATTTTCAAAATTTTACCCATACAAAGCCACTCTGACACTTAGGATTTTTTCAGGTGAGCTACAACAGTCCACCCTCCCAACCTGGCCGGCACACCACGCCAACCTGGACAGCACATCACCGCGCGCTAAACGACGGCCGGCCAGAAGGGGGGGTACGTCAGCGAACCTTTCGGACTCACTTGGCCGGCACACCACGACAGTCTGTCGTTCCAGAGGGGGGGACGTCAGACTCAAAGCACCACGGCGGCCGACCACGACACTCTGCCGTTCCAGAGGGGGGGACGTCAGCGACGGCGGCCATCTTGCGCGGTCCAGAAGTGGAGTTTTGCTTACTACTAGCAAGATTATTCGATGCGCCCTTTAGGTCTTCTAAATTTATAACACGCGACAAGGGAACTCCATTCAGAATTCCTCAAGAATATTTAGAGCAATTTCACTGAAAATGCCATAATGCGCAAGTCGACACAGTAAAATATGTCTTTGTGGTCGATATGGAGCATTCATTACCGATTGCGGTCGTTGCTTGAAAGCAACTTGAACCTCTATCAGGATTGTCCAAACTTTATACGGGCGCGGGCAGCATTTGGCAGGGAAATAAGGCCGCGGACTGCAGTTCACATTATTCAACTTTTTCACTATCTACGCCTATTAGACGCAAGTAAAACAAGTAAATTCCTAGTTACTAGTAGTAGTTACTGCACTTTGTAGGTCAGTTTCTTCGCGTCAACTGAGGCTAAGGCGCTCTAGATTTGATAGACTTTATTGTGGAAAATGTTTGACTCACAAGGACAAATACTTCCAAACTGTGAGTGAAAGCGCAATCCAAAGCGGATCACTAATTGGGGTGGTGATCTTCAAAAAGAAGAGGCCAAAATCGAATGATTGGCAGAGTAGCCTTGCATAGGCACAACTGATTAATTTATAAGCCATACAATTCAAGTTGCAAAGCTTCATCTGCTTCTGATATAGCTATCGCTAGCGGAGCATTGAAGACATTGAAAATTTTCTCAATGTGCTGGAAGTCTTGGAATCGCTTGCCGGAGTCTTAAATCAAAGTATAAAAGGCTTCAACAACTGCTGATACTATCGTCATGGAAAACGAAATCATCATTGTGATATCTACAGTAGTGGCCAATTTAAAGGGCCCACTCACGCGGATATAGATAATTTATACTACTATTTGCTTTATGTGGCCTGTTAGATCTTAAATGAATGATTTAATGATGAAAAACTTGATAGTTTGATGCTTTTAGCGTGTGATGGTGTTCCGGGTGAAAGTTATCTAGCTGACTTCGTTGCAGCAGGGACAATTACGAAGGAAAACAATAGTTTTCAGGACATCCATCGAGTACTATGGCATTGGTTCGAAGATCGAGTGACACCTCGCAGCTGATGCGTGGTCAGATGATTGCGATGCACAATGAGGGATATTCTCAAAGAGCAATTGCTGAACGTCTCAAGGTGTCCAAGAAAGCAGTTAGAAAAGCAATCCCATCGCCAGACTCCAAGCGTTCCGCATGCGGAAGACTCCGAAAAAGTACTAAACGACAGGACCTAGTTCATAAAGTCCTCATCACCCGGAACCCTCGATCTTCATCACTAAGCTATCCAAAAAATCAGTGATATTGCTGGAGTGGAGCTAAGTGCGAGGACAATCCGCAGAAGGCTTAAAAATGATTTTGGACTTGTGGCTCGTAGGCCTGTGAAAGTACCCTTGATCACTGAGAAGGAGCGAAGATTGCGCCTGAAATTCTGTCGCGATCATCTGGATAAGGATGCCGAGTGGTGGGATCGTGTCATGTTCTCAGACGAGAGCACCTTTCAGCAAGTCCGCTGTGGTGGCTTAGGTTACGTCCGTCGTAGGATTGGTCAGCGCTTCGACCCGCATTTCACACAGAAGACGGTGAAGCATCCGCCATCAGTGATGATATGGTGATCAATCACTTCCCGTGGACGATGCGGCTTGGAGCTGTTCTGTAAAGGAGAGAAAGTCAACGCAAGTCGCCAGCTCCAAATCCTCGAAGAGAAGGTGCTCCTTCATATGGAGATCAGTGAAACAACAATATTTCAGCATGATTCAGCGCCTTGTCATACCACGAAAGTTGTCAAGCGGTGGTTCAATGAACACGATGTCGCTCTGCTGCCCAACTGGCCTCCCAACTCACCGGACCTCAATGTCATCGAAAATTGTTGGGTTCTCATGAAGCAGAAGGTCGCCGCACATCAACCATCTTCAGAAAAGGAACTGCGCGAGATAATCAAGCGTGTCTGGACGCAGGAGATCACAGAGGAGTACTGCAAGACTCTGGTGCAGAGCATGCCACGTAGACTACAAAGTGTCATAAAGAACAGAGGTTTCCCTTTTAAGTATTGACATGCATTGTTGTCTTCAATACCAATTATGACTGGATATCATATTTGCTTTGTCTTTCATCATATGGAATTGATTTCTAAATATTTTGGCACTAAGAAGTTGAATAACAGTAAATTTAATTAACTATAATTGGGAAAAAGCATGAAAAGTGAGGTGGGCACTTTAAATTGGCCACTACTGT
>CAJQUW010006494.1:0-65023 GCA_907163375.1 Prostheceraeus crozeri | reverse complement strand
ATACATTTGGTTCATGCAGTATTTAGATATAGAGTTGCTGTAATTTTTCTGCTCAATATTTCAATGAGATTCTCAATGAGTGCTTGCATTTTCAAAAATCTCTGTCTGTGTTGTATTCAGCGCCGCTTAACTATCTCATTGCAATAAAGCATATTCCCAGCATTGTCTTTCGATGTTTTCATGTGATGACTGATTACAAGTGTCGTTAATTAAAGCCAGTTATCACTATTTTCCAATACTTACTCAAAAAATCAATTTGCTTATTAAAGTTGATAGAAACTGAATCCACCATTTGGACGAGCACGATCCAATTGTGTTATCCATTAATTTTGGGTGCGATTTAATAATAGGACCATCAAAATCAGAGGAGCAGATTCCAGGACACATTCGTCGGGTCTTGAAAGCTTAAACTCGCCCGCGCAAAACAGAAAATCAAAAAACAGAAAACAAAAAATCTATGACAGTTATCCAATGACAATATATCTCTTCATAATAGTGTTATAGTATTGTAAATGGTAATTATTTCCGGTAAATTATCCAAACCAACAATTGCCGGTAAAGTTGTATTATAAGAGATGTAAATCTTTATTACCGTCGCAAATATTACTTGAAATGGTGGGAATAATTATCGGTAATTTTACGTCACTACTTCATAGCCATAAACTTCGAATAAGTCTTAGTTAAAGAAACTGTCATCCATCTTTCAATTTCTAAATATCAAGTATCTGATTTCTATGATGAAAATTGTATTTGTTTCATTCATTCTGAACATTCACATTCAAAACAAATGCATCTGTGAGTGAAGTTGAGGATCAAATTTGTTGTCCTTTATCAAAAGATGATGAAAAACACACATGAAGCTACTGAAATTGAAAGTCTATCCCCAAGTGAAGCGATGTATAACTTATTGACACTTCTATTCTTCCCCTACATTTTCCAATGTTTCCAAATTCTTCGAATTTCGTCAAACTTGATCACATTGGATTTAGAATAGACTTGATCTGTCACTGAATGATGCTACAATACCACTGAGAAGTCTTACTTGACCCCTGGACTGAGGGATTGGTCCCTTGGATACTCTGTTAGAATACACAATACAGCTGTGCTGTGATCATTTACTTCGTTCGATTATTGTCTACACTGCAGCTACAGTGAACGGCAAAGCAAGTGCCCTGAATTTTCTACAAGCCAGAGGAATTTTACACACTCGACGCTTTTGCGACGGTAGTGAGACTGCAGTTAGGAGTAAGAGAAGTCGAAGGTGTCAAGAACATAAATGTGGGTGGGGGGAAGGAATAGAATTACCTTTGCAGCACAGTATCAAAATTACTTAATTTCTCTGTAAAAATCCTTTGATATTGATCACTCATATTCTAATCAATGTTTGCTAATGAATCTACTAATCGAGCACGATGGAGAATTTGTTGTTATTCAAGTGCTAAAGACGAAGATTGCCTTGCTCAGTCATGTCCAGGCAATATCTTGTATCCTCACTTTGTTTTCCCTAAATTCTCATGATATCTATGAAGAGCACAACATATCTTGCCGGCAAAATGTTGAGTGGCATAACCAAAATGAGATTTCTTTCTCAGGATAGCTGCCGCCTGCAAAATTACAATCGTTGATGGGATCAGTTTATTCCAAATCATTTTGTAACAGATTATCGCAGAGTGAGACACAAGTTTAATGATGAGAATTTGCCGCTCTGACTGGATAGAGAGAACACTCGCTGAGCTCTCTCTTGTAGGTTTGCGTTCGTAGGATTGGAGTTGCCGTGTGTTCGGACTAAGCTAGGTCTCACACTATTGCTCATTAGTGATGAAAAGCGGAAAATTCATTATTGACAGTCCGCAATAGTAATGACAAGAGATAAAAAGTTACATGAGTGTTTGAATCAAGTTTTTTTTCTTTGTCATTATAGAAATTTCCACATCATGAGATTTGATATAAGATTTATTCATGCATATTTCAGGCTTTCACAAATTGTCTTTTCGGTGTTTTGATGGATTTGATACTCACTCATTGCACATTTAAGCGGTAATTCTAAGTACCCGCACTTTAGCGTAAAGCACGAATACGGTATGTTGTATTTTGCAGAACAAAATAAGGTCTCTGTTAAGTACTGCAAGTGCTTATATTTTCAGATGGACGAAACTAAATTTTAACACAATGCGTGATTTAAAACAATTTTTTAAAGTTGCTTCCAAAGCCGTGCTTTGCATGATAATCGTCAAGCACTGATTTCAAAGATGATTTTAGAACCACGTTTGAGTAAGAACATCACACCCTGCTTCCCTTGGCCGATGCCACATGTCCCTGTCCGACGCCACATGTCCCTCAGCGACGCCACATCTCTCTGACCGGCTCCACATGTCCTTGACCGACCTCAAGTGTCTCTTGATCGATCCTCATGTTTCTTCTATTTAATTCTGCATAAAGTCACATCTTAAATTACTGCGCTTCTACTGTGGAAACTGCAATCCATCCATTTTATGATAATGGAATTCGGGATGCAATTTTTTAGGGCAGATTTCGACCAAAAATTACATTTTAAAATTTTGAGCTTTAGATTCAATGATTCAATTATTTTCATATGATGGAATTACATGATCTGTATAAAACTGTATTTCTGTGAATGAATAATTCTGACATATCTCAAAAGCTGAGCACTTCACATACAACGATATGACAGAAGACTCGGTCTTGTTAGAATTTAGTCACCGCTTAGTTTTATCCGGACATCAGCTGACACTTAAATACATTTTTCAGCTTCAATGTTCAACTTGACACTTTCGCTGCTATTAAGCCCATCCACACGGGCTCTGACTCCATTGGCATTAATTATTTTAATGGTTGAAGTTGGCTCTAACTCGCTCATTTTCACCAAATAGCAATTCAAAATTCAAAATCACCAAGTTCAACTGACTTTTAAGACAGTCAAGTCCTGCCGATTTTTGGCTAAAATTTCCTTCATGGCTTTTGTTTGCAATGCCAAAATGGTTGAAGGAGTTGGGAAGATAGTTATGAAAACAAGAAGAGATTGATTCGATAGATTTGTGCATGAAATACAGTCAAAACTCGGTAATAGAGACCATAAATGCCAAGTTTTCAATGTTTTAATTATCAAAAATCTTAGTTAAACAACTTAAACAACCTTATCTTATTCAACAACTTATTTATGTCCTTTTTTGTCTTGTTTAAACAAATTATAAATGCAAAATATACAAATAATACCACGGCCGTATGATCTTAATTAGCCGAAGTCTTAATTATCCGTGTCCGAATTAATGAGCCTCGACAATACAACTCAAATATACGTTTATGAAATGTGGAAAATCCTACTTTCAAGGTATCTGTGCTCTACAGCTCTAGCTTCTATTCTGAAGAAAACAGACGACTTGTGGAAATTCAATGTTCAAGAAAAGACACAAAAATTGCTGCTTATAAGTTTTGTTACTACCAAAGACTTTATGAAGCAGTACATGTATATTTATATAACATTTAAGTTTCCAATAGTTTAGTCGATGTCTATGGTGCAATCGATTGCCGCTATATGATTCATAGACTCACATTTATAGAAATTACTTGAATTAGCGTTTATTAAGACCGAAAAATACAAATATCACATCTCGAATGGTGATCGAGAAGGTTGATAATAATTTAACATCATTTATAATCTTTATTTATTTTATATGTTTGTAATTTTTATTTATTATTTTATTTTTAATTTTTGACATTATTATAATTTTTGAATACATAAAACATTTAAAAACGGCAATCTTCACTCATATTGGAAGGCGAGGCGTTAAGTCGAATACCATCACACAAAATGTTTTGCAAAATGTCTCAAGTTTCAGACCCTAAAGAAAGTAACTAGTAGTAATAAAACGGCGAACACTCGACCGGCGCCCCCCCTCTGGAACGGCAGAGTGTCGTGGTCGGCTGCCGTGGTGCTTCGAGTCTGACTCCCCCCCTCTGGAACGACAGAGTGTCGTGGTGGACTTGGGCGACCGCCAGGATTTGTCTTGAGGCTATAGTGCGTGATGTTTTTCGTGCAATCTGCTGAATGTTGGGTTGTAAATAGGTCTGTTTCGAGTGGAAGGAGTGCTCGGATGTGAAAACGGAGGCCAGATTCGGATTCAGCGTGAAATTCTGCATCGGTATGGTGAATTTGAACGCAATCGGAGAGAAAAATTTTCGCTGACGTCCCCCCCCTGGAGAGCTAGCTTCGATCTTGGCTTCCAGTGGACGGATTTAGTCGTGCCATAGCTCGTTTGAAAGCTAAGAGTGAGAAAAGTTCACTGAAAGAATCGGCTTGTTCATATCTGTCTTCGTTTAGATGTGAGACGCCATTTAAGATTTTGGGAGATTGTCGAAAAAACGACAGAGTTAGAATTTTGGACGTTTTGGGCTGTAGCGTCAAAACGAAGCATCGGAGAGCAAAACGGATTTCAGATTTGGAATCAGCGTGAAATTCTGCATCGGTATGGTGAGTTTGAACGCAATCGGAGAGAAAAAATTTTTCATCACAAAATTTTTTCGAAAAAACGAGTTACAATTTTTGCGATGGCTGTGGGCTGTAGAGCCAAAACGAAGCATAGGATGGGAAAACGGAGGCCAGATTTGGATTCAGCGTCCAATTCTACATGGAAATGGTGTATTTCCAGCTCAATCGGACCGCTAGAATCGGCGATAGAAGCGTTTTAAGTTTTTGGATGATGGGTATTACGTCATCAGCTGATCGCCACACACTATATAAGCTGGGAACCGACAGAGACTTGTCATTAAGACGAGAGCGATTGTCAGAGGTAGGTCGTCTCTCTTTGAGCTCCGATGATAGCTTCGGACATTCCAAATTCCGGGTTTCTGTAAGAAACTGACTTAGAAAATTTCATTGCTGATATCAGCTAAGGCGTCAGACTTAGAGGTTAGCCAGGAGATGGCCTTCGTCTCCAGGCCATAAAAGACTCCAAAACTTTAAAGGCTTGTAACTTTGCTTCTACAAGTCCGTTTGACTTGATTCAAAAAAGGTTCGGTCGCTATTGACCTGCCCTAAGTAACAGACTACTTATAAAATTTCATAAGTAGTGCTAAAAAGTTGAAAAATTTAAATTCGCTATTTTTGGCGATTTTCGGGGTTTTCAAACCTTCTGATTTCAATAAAGACCTTTATAAAGTTGTCAGAGGCAAGCTTCGGCTCGAGACTTGCTTCCTGATGTAAATAACTCCACCAGTTCTCATGTCAAAATCGGGGTCCGAATACCAACACAGTGATATGACACACGCTCTGTCCGCGGGAGGTTGGATTTGAGGGCCGAGGCCTTGGAGTCGGGATAAGATCCCCTCTGAGTAATGCCTGTAACGGATTCATCAGCCTAGCTTGTCTATCCTCAAGTATTGAATGACATATTAGTTGTATTTTTAAAATGATTGTCAATGTTACTTGTCAGTAATTCTATTTTATCTTTCCTTCTACAGAATATGGGAGGCAACTCAAAATTTCTATTTGAAAAGTGCTCTTGTGGTGAAGTGAAGAGAGGTGGTGAGTTTAAACGCCACTTGAATAAGTATAAGAACACGCCTCACATTCATGTTGAGAAAGGTGCTGTTTCCGGCTGTACACATTGCCAAAAGTTTTTAAGAGGCAAGCAGCACGAACAATTTTATGAGAGGCATCAGAACTGTCCAGTTGTGAAGTTCTCAAATTATACAACTTCGGACATAGGCAAAATCATAGCCCCCTATTTTGAATTGGTCGATTTGGATCAAGAACTGCAGAATGCAATTGCAGATATCATAGATCCTCCTGTTTCGACTACAGGAAATGAAGAATTGCAGAATGCAATAATAGCCGATCCTCCTGTTCCGACTACAGGAAATGAAGAATTGCAGAATGCAATAATAGCCGATCCTGCTGTTCCGACTACAGGAAATGATCTAAGCAGTGATTCAGACGCCTCAGACGAGTCCGACTCTGAGGAGGTTGTAGTGTCCGTTAAAGGAATAGCGAAGCCAATCAGCCAATCTTCCCCGAAAAAATTGAAGGGGATTAAAGCCCAAACTTTAGCCTGGAATAAGGACGATCAGGCTGCTAAAGTTAGCCAGGAGTTTGCGCTCAATAAATTGAAAGATGAGCTGAGTCGCTTTAGAAACGAATGCGAGACTTTGAGAGGTGAAAATTTTAACCTAAAAGCTCAAGTCGAGGAAATCAAGAACCTCAAAACGCAGGTCATAAATTTGGAGGCTTTTCGGGATAGGGCACTGCAAAGTGAAAAGCGAGTTGAAGAGCAGGCAGCAAATATTAAAAATTTAAAATCACAAGAAGGGGTGCTTAAGCTCAAGATTGAGCAACTAAAAATGAAAATGGTTGAGAACGAGCAGCACAAGGAGAGAAGAACAACACTCCACCTACCAATTATCAACAGCAGGATTGTTGATGACATTCTGCTGCAAAGTGAGGATGTCGACAGCACGTTCGAATGCTACGAGGGAGCAATGGTGGAGATGCGCTGTCTCCATGTCTCCATCAAGCATGATGGCGAAATAAAGGAATTGCGCCACCGGAAGCGAAAACTGCCGGCCAAGTACTTGCCTCAGCCACCACCATCGAAGGGGTCACGAACCGGCTAAATTTCTCTTATGGTAAGTTAATATCATCTCTATCACTTGAATATAATTTCATCTATTTTTCCTTCTATTTTCAGATACGACGAGAACGAACCAACGGCTCTCTTAAGGGCCACCATGGGGCAAGACATGATAGAACCTCCACGCGGTTTGCCCTGGGCAGTCTTTAGACTGGCGAATACTATCATTAAGTTGAATCTGCTATCAGTCAACTTGAACGTTACATCACATTAGAGGGGTATATAAACCACTACCTCTCATTTCATTTCATTTCAATCATGGAGACACCAAACGCTGCAGTCAACTCTCCTCGCGGACCGCAGTTAAGACCGCGAAATTTATTTAATGAATTTGCTAGAATAGAGGAGCAAGACAGAGTTCACAACAATCTTGCTCAGATTGGCAATGCGATGACAGCAAGTGTTGCCAATCCAATGGAATGGCGCTACATTCCACCCTCCACTCACATACCAACTAGCATTGAAGTCGACACTGCTGATGTTGAACGGTTTCGACTCTCTCTCAGCAGAATCGGTATGGAGTAAGATTGCTGATGACGACTCCCGAGAACGAACAACCGGATCTCTTAAGGGCCACCATGGGGCAAGACATGATAGAACCTCCACGCGGTTTGCCCTGGGCAGTCTTCGGACTGGCGAATACTATCATTAAGTTGAATCTGCTATCAGTCAACTTGAACGTTGCAAATGAAGTTCGGTGTAATACTTCCTTTCGACGGGCGTTCCTGTAAAGGGCGGCGGTGAAACCCGTAGCTATGTATACCGCAAGGGACATTCGACAATGGTCAATCTTGTTAAACCTCTCTGCGTCATGTTTGCAAGTGATTGCCTCTGTCTCAACGTAGTATGCATTCGCGCCAGGGCGAAATTTAGCCAGCTGTCGAAGGTTGCCTTATAAACTATCCATTGCATACGTTATGAGAACCATGAGTTCTACCTGTCTCTATCAATGAGATGAATTGATGAATGGAATGAAATGGGAGGACACTCACGCGCCACACGCAACATAACACACTTCTCTCTTCCGTAGTCTAACAAGCTCTTTACACATGGATCGCAGTCGATTGCTATCCCAGAATCATGTAAGCTATCTTAATTTTATTTAACACTATTTCATCTACCATTATCATCCATATGAAATGTTATAAGAATTGCAAGTTAAACTAAGTGTGCTACTATTTCCAAATGAAAAAGTATACATGGTTAAATCATCCACTGAAGCCCCATTCAATTAAGTCAGTATGAAAGCAAAGATAATACGAAATAGAAATTTATTATGGCATGTATTTCAAAAGGTCTTCATCGTCAATATCGTCCCCGAGTCTGGCTTCACATAGATCACAAAAACAGTTCACTTGCTTCAATCGTTCTTCTACCGCGAGCCTCACTTTTTCGATGTACTCCCACTCCGTCATAGTTCGTGGCTGGGAGTTAGGGGTGTATAATTCCCATAATTGGTGGAGGAATTTGGTGCTGGCGATCTCCATCACTATTCGTGAGTGTCGTTAGAAAGTGTATCATGGTTTGTAAAAGTTTTACTGCAACACAGGTTGATGCATAGTTAGAAAAGTTTGATCATCAACGTTGTATTCGTAAGTCTAGTCAGAAACTGTATCATGGTTTGTAAAAAACAAAGTTAGTGTAGTCAGAAACTTTATCATGTTGTACAAAAGTTTTATTGCAACACAGGTTGATGTATAGTTAGAAAGTTTGATCATCAACGTTTTATTTGTAAGTCTAGTCAGAAAGTGTATCATGGTTTGTAAAAGTTTTACTGCAACACAGGTTGATGTATAGTTAGAAAAGTTTGATCATTACGTTTTATGAAACACACATGTCATGAAATGTAAGCGTTAGTGTAGTCAAATAATTTACCGCGACGCACGTTTGTGAAAATAAAGTTTGATCATTGACGTTGTATGACTGACCGAACTCATCACAGCACTAGAAAGTTTTAGAAGGTTTTACTGCACAGTGTAGATTGTCTTGTAACTTACTTTCACAGTGTTAGAAAGTTTTATTGGAGATAGTTGCCAAATGTTTCCCTATTAGAAAATTCAAACTTCATGACTGTTAGATTAGCTTCATCAGGTTTAGTAAAAGCAGTTTTCTACTGCAGTAAGACTGCGAGTTTAGAATGTTATATGAAAACAGTGTTCATCACAGCGCTAGAAAGTTTTACTGCGCTGTGTAGATTGTTTCACACAAGGTCTTATAGTCAGCGTTGAATGTTTTATAAAACCAGATGTTGTCACACACGTTGAGTGTGTGAGAGCTAGTTCCATGACATTGAATCGCATGGGTTGTAAAGTTCATAATCCAAGGCTAGGCTCCTCTACGGTTGGATTTAGGGTTTTACATTACATGCGTCAACCGTTCGTGTAGAATATGTGAAGCACATGTTCGCTTAAATGCAAATGTTGAAATAAGTTTGTAAGAAGTCTTTGACAGGTTGTTCTGAAACGTAGCGAACGTTGAAGAAATGTTTCTGCAGTCACACTCGTTAGCGTGCCAGCTTTACTAAATGTGTTCTATTCTCCAATGAGGATTGTTGTCTAATGAGAATCAAGCATTCCTTTATAAATAGAGAGCCTTCCACAGTGAGAATCATTCCATCGTTGAATCGTACAAGTGACGGACTCACATTCTCTCTCTCTCTACATCCCTGTTATATTATCCAACTAAAATGGTAAGTCGCTACTTTCCTCCCTCTCCTCCCTTGAACGTAAACTTGATAGAATCTTTTTTATTTTCAGGCATCTTCTACATCTACTACACTGGCAGGACAAAATGGTGGCCAGACGTTACAAGGTTCGCTACGATCAGATCATCTACAACTGATGATGAAGATTTAAACAGTTAGATTCGATGACGAATAAGATTTACTAGTTTGCAAGTTAGACTAAGCGTTCCACTATTTGTAAATGAAAGATATAGTTTCAACAGTTTACAGATTAAAATAAAGTTTCAATAGTGTTTATGTTAAAAATAAAGTTTAAGCTGTTTGTGTGTTAGAAATAGAATAAAGTTTCAACAGTTTGTCGATTAAAAATAAAGTTTCAACAGTGTGTACGTTAGAAATAAAGTTTTAGTCGTTTGTGCGTTAGAAATAAAATAAAGTTTCAACCGTTTACAAGTTAAAATGAAGTTTCAATAGTGTGTATGTTAAGAATAAAGTTCTATCTGTTTATATGTTAGAAATAAAAATGAAGGTTCACCAGTTTACAAGTTAAGAATAAAGTTTTATCTGCTTGTATGTCAGAAATGAAACAAAGTTTCACCAGTTTACAAATTAAAAATAAAGTTTCAATAGTGTGTACGTTAGAAATAAAGTTTCAATAGTGTGTATGTTAAGAATAAAGTTCTATCTGTTTGTACGAGTATGTTAGAAATAAAACAAAGTTTCAACCGTTTGCAAGTTAAAAATAAACTTTCAATAGTTAACACGTTAAATATGAAGTTTCAATAGTGTGTATGTTAAGAATAAAGTTCTATCTGTTTGTATGTTAGAAATAAAAATGAAGTTTCATCAGTTTACAAGTTAAGAATAAAGTTTTATCTGTTTGTATGTTAGAAAAAAAACAAAGTTTCAACCGTTTACAAGTTAAAATAAAGTTTCAATAGTGTGTATGTTAAGAATAAAGTTCTATCTGTTTGTATGTTAGAAATAAAATGAAAATTCATCAGTTTACAAGTTAAGAATAAAATTTTATCAGCTTGTATGTTAGAAATAAAACACAGTTTCAACCGTTTACAAGTTAAAAATAAAGTTTCAATAGTTAACACGTTAGAAATAAAGTTTCAATAGTGTGTATGTTAAAAATAAAGTTCTATCTGTTTGTATGTTAGAAATAAAATGAAGTTTCATCAGTGTACAAGTTAAAAATAAAGTTTTATCAGCTTGTATGTTAGAAATAACACAAAGTTTCAACCGTTAACAAGTTAGAAATAAAGTTTCAATAGTTAACACGTTAGAAATAAAGTTTCAATAGTGCGTATGTTAAGAATAAAGTTCTATCTGTTTGTATGTTAGAAATAAAATAAAGTTTCACCAGTTTACAAATTAAAAATAAAGTTTCAATAGTGTGTACGTTAGAAATAAAGTTTCAACCGTTTACAAGTTAAAAATAAAGTTTCAACAGTGTCTACGTTAGAAATAAAGTTTTATCTGTTTGTAAAGTACGATCGCAGGATTTACTAGTTTGCAAGTTAGACTCAGCATTCTACTAGTTGTAAATGAAAAATATCGTTTCAACAGTTTACAGATTAAAATAAAGTTTCAATAGTGTGTATGATGGAAATAAAGTTTAAGCGCTTTGTGCGTTAGAAATAAAGTTTCAGCCGTTTACAAGTTAAAAATAGAGTTTCAACAGTGTGTACGTTAGAAATAAAGTTTAAGCTGTTAATATGTTAGAAACAAAATAAAGTTTCAACAGTTTACAAGTTGAAAAATAAAGTTTCAACAGTGTGTACGTTAGAAATAAATGAAAGTAAGAACTTCATCGTATGAGCATTCAAAGCCTGTTTTGTAAATCAAATGTGTGTAGTACTGACATGATAGAATCGCGTTAGAAATAAAGTTTCAGCCGTTTACAAGTTAAAAATAGAGTTTTAACAGTGTGTACGTTAGAAATAAAGTTTTAGCTGTTTACATGTTAGAAACAAAATAAAGTTTCAACAGTTTACAAGTTGAAAAATAAAGTTTCAATAGTGTGTACGTTAGAAATAAATGAAAGTAAAAACTTCATCGTATAAGTATTCAAAGCATGTTTTGTGAATCAAATGGGTGTAGTACTGACACATTTGATTCACAAAACATGCTTTGAATACTTATACGATGAAGTTCTTACTTTCATTTATTTCTAACGTACACACTGTTGAAACTTTATTTTTCAACTTGTAAACTGTTGAAACTTTATTTTGTTTCTAACATATAAACAGCTAAAACTTTATTTCTAACGTGCACACTGATGAAACTCTATATTTTAACTTGTAAACGGCTGAAACTTTATTTCTAACGCGATTCTATCATGTCAGTACTACACACATTTGATTTACAAAACAGGCTTTGAATGCTCATACGATGAAGTTCTTACTTTCATTTATTTCTAACGTACACACTGTTGAAACTTTATTTTTCAACTTGTAAACTGTTGAAACTTTATTTTGTTTCTAACATATTAACAGCTTAAACTTTATTTCTAACGTACACACTGTTGAAACTCTATTTTTAACTTGTAAACGGCTGAAACTTTATTTCTAACGCACAAAGCGCTTAAACTTTATTTCCATCATACACACTATTGAAACTTTATTTTAATCTGTAAACTGTTGAAACGATATTTTTCATTTACAACTAGTAGAATGCTGAGTCTAACTTGCAAACTAGTAAATCCTGCGATCGTACTTTACAAACAGATAAAACTTTATTTCTAACGTAGACACTGTTGAAACTTTATTTTTAACTTGTAAAAGGTTGAAACTTTATTTCTAACGTACACACTATTGAAACTTTATTTTTAATTTGTAAACTGGTGAAACTTTATTTTATTTCTAACATACAAGCTGACAAAACTTTATTCTTAACTTGTACACTGATGAAACTTCATTTTATTTCTAACATACAAACAGATAGAACTTTATTTTTAACATACACACTATTGAAACTTTATTTCTAACGTGTTAACTATTGAAACTTTATTTTTAACTTGTAAACGGTTGAAACTTTGTTTTTTTTCTAACATACAAGCTGATAAAATTTTATTCTTAACTTGTAAACTGATGAAACTTCATTTTATTTCTAACATACAAACAGATAGAACTTTATTCTTAACATACACACTATTGAAACTTTATTTCTAACGTACACACTATTGAAACTTTATTCTTAACTTTTAAACTGGTGAAACTTTATTTCATTTCTGACATACAAGCAGATAAAACTTTATTCTTAACTTGTAAACTGGTGAACCTTCATTTTCATTTCTAACATATAAACAGATAGAACTTTATTCTTAACATACACACTATTGAAACTTTATTTTTAACTTGTAAACGGTAACGGTTGAAACTTTGTTTCTAACGTACACATTATTGAAACTTTATTTTTAACTTGTAAACGGTAACGGTTGAAACTTTATTTCATTTCTGACATACAAGCAGATAAAACTTTATTCTTAACTTGTAAACTGGTGAACCTTCATTTTTATTTCTAACATATAAACAGATAGAACTTTATTCTTAACATACACACTATTGAAACTTCATTTTTAACTTGTAAACGGTTGAAACTTTATTTTATTTCTAACGCACAAACGACTAAAACTTTATTTCTAACATACACACTGTTGAAACTCTATTTTCAACTTGTAAACGGCTGAAACTTTATTTCTAACGCACAAAGCGCTTAAACTTTATTTCCATCATACACACTATTGAAACTTTATTTTAATCTGTAAACTGTTGAAACGATATTTTTCATTTACAACTAGTAGAATGCTGAGTCTAACTTGCAAACTAGTAAATCCTACGATCGTACTTTACAAACAGATAAAACTTTATTTCTAACGTAGACACTGTTGAAACTTTATTTTTAACTTGTAAACGGTTGAAACTTTATTTCTAACGTACACACTATTGAAACTTTATTTTTAATTTCTAAACTGGTGAAACTTCATTTTATTTCTAACATACAAGCTGACAAAACTTTATTCTTAACTTGTACACTGATGAAACTTCATTTTATTTCTAACATACAAACAGATAGAACTTTATTTTTAACATACACACTATTGAAACTTTATTTCTAATGTGTTAACTATTGAAACTTTATTTTTAACTTGTAAACGGTTGAAACTTTGTTTTATTTCTAACATACAAGCTGATAAAATTTTATTCTTAACTTGTAAACTGATGAAACTTCATTTTATTTCTAACATACAAACAGATAGAACGTTATTCTTAACATACACACTATTGAAACTTTATTTCTAACGTACACACTATTGAAACTTTATTCTTAACTTTTAAACTGGTGAAACTTTATTTCATTTCTGACATACAAGCAGATAAAACTTTATTCTTAACTTGTAAACTGGTGAACCTTCATTTTTATTTCTAACATATAAACAGATAGAACTTTATTCTTAACATACACACTATTGAAACTTTATTTCTAACGTACACACTATTGAAACTTTATTTTTAATTTGTAAACTGGTGAAACTTTATTTCATTTCTGACATACAAGCAGATAAAACTTTATTCTTAACTTGTAAACTGGTGAACCTTCATTTTCATTTCTAACATATAAACAGATAGAACTTTAATCTTAGCATACACATTATTGAAACTTCATTTTAACTTGTAAACGGTTGAAACTTTATTTTATTTCTGACGCACAAACGACTAAAACTTTATTTCTAACGTACACACTGTTGAAACTTTATTTTTAATCGACAAACTGTTGAAACTTTATTCTATTTCTAACACACAAACAGCTTAAACTTTATTTTTAACATAAACACTATTGAAACTTTATTTTGTAATCTGTAAACTGTTGAAACTATATCTTTCATTTACAAATAGTGGAACGCTTAGTCTAACTTGCAAACTAGTAAATCTTATTCGTCATCGAATCTAACTGTTTAAATCTTCATCATGGAAATCAATGTTCCACAGTAATTTGAAAAAGATATGATCACCCTTCATCTAACCCATCCGTCGCATGATAACAACAACTCTTAGCATAATAACATTTATTGAATAACTGTAGCAAGCATGCATTATAAATCAATGGTTTGAAACAGATATAATAGATACAGCTGGTAACTGTCATATAACGAACAATGATAACCATACAGGACTTTGGCAGTGTTGAGGTAAGGAGGAAAGAAGCATTGGTTATGAACGTAGCTACTACAACGAACAGACAAAAAAAGAACACACAAATCCTTAAAACGTTTCGTGACTTCATGATAGTGTTGATTCACTCTACTATCCCAAGGTGGGAGCAAAATATCATTAATGACTAGATTGGGAAATACTTTCCTCTCCTTACCAGGATTATTACAAAAGATGCGTATAACATTGAAAGCAGCTAACCATCGTTTAAAGTCAATAAGAAGAGCACTGTCACAAGAAAAGCCATAGTCTTGCAAATATTTCAGATTAAGTCCATGAATGTTTTTTCTCGCCCATTGATCAACATTGGGATCGCAGTTGGCATGTTGATGATAGACACTAACAATCTGATATGTCCAATTGTTCATAGCAATAGCACTGAGCTCCTGTACAGGTTCACCCTCACAATCCATAAAAATGATGATAGAAGCCTAAAACGGAAATTTACACATCTAAGGAAACGTTCTATAACATATTACAAAATGAAGAATTACATCGATGCTTTTCACGACAAAATACACAAATGATATGATGGCAACGAAGAAGTAAAATGTATCTAATAAGACCACGACTACGACACTCAAAGCACATAAGCGAATTGTCATAGGGTAGAGTTAGGAAAGGACTAGTAATTCTCCTTCTTTGATTTGCGTTTTGAGGCGGCATTCTTGTCCGACTTGCGCTTCGTACCACTGCTGTTAAGGATTTGATCAATTATGTCATCTACGTTGGGTGGCTTTGGAATATATAGGATGGATTCAGTGTATATCGAGAGAGAGGCTATTTTGTTATCCTTGTGCTGACCATAATATAGCCCATTCACTTTGAAAAGGATATCCCAAGTACCTTCTCCGAGCTCATCACATCTGATGGGTATTGATTGATCTCCCTCCTTCTTATAGTAAGTACACCAATGTGATACCGGTAGGCAAATGTGATTACCATCCCAAATCTTTCTATAGGGAGTATCCTTGTCATCTCTCGCCTTCCACTCTTGAGCAAGAGGAGTAGGAATGTCCATATTTAATGTCACGTACTCTTCAGTAATATCAAGTTGGTGGCGAATGTACGGACTCACGGGGATCAGTATGTAGTCCCCATACTGATTGCGCAATATCTTGACATCCGTGGAAGGGAGCATTCCCGTTCGGAGTACTACGCTATGATCGTCATAACGCAAGACTTGTTTAAATTTACGCTGTAGCGGTGTAGGATTATGTACCTTGGTTGTTTCTTCCACTGGCCTCAGTTGTAGATGATCTGATCGTAGCGAACCTTGTAACGTCTGGCCACCATTTTGTCCTGCCAGTGTAGTAGATGTAGAAGATGCCTGAAAATAAAAAAGATTCTATCAAGTTTACGTTCAAGGGAGGAGAGGGAGGAAAGTAGCGACTTACCATTTTAGTTGGATAATATAACAGGGATGTAGAGAGAGAGAGAATGTGAGTCCGTCACTTGTACGATTCAACGATGGAATGATTCTCACTGTGGAAGGCTCTCTATTTATAAAGGAATGCTTGATTCTCATTAGACAACAATCCTCATTGGAGAATAGAACACATTTAGTAAAGCTGGCACGCTAACGAGTGTGACTGCAGAAACATTTCTTCAACGTTCGCTACGTTTCAGAACAACCTGTCAAAGACTTCTTACAAACTTATTTCAACATTTGCATTTAAGCGAACATGTGCTTCACATATTCTACACGAACGATTGACGCATGTAATGTAAAACCCTAAATCCAACCGTAGAGGAGCCTAGCCTTGGATTATGAACTTTACAACCCATGCGATTCAATGTCATGGAACTAGCTCTCACACACTCAACGTGTGTGACAACATCTGGTTTTATAAAACTTTCAACGCTGACTATAAGACCTTGTGTGAAACAATCTACACAGCGCAGTAAAACTTTCTAGCGCTGTGATGAACACTGTTTTCATATAACATTCTAAACTCGCAGTCTTACTGCAGTAGAAAACTGCTTTTACTAAACCTGATGAAGCTAATCTAACAGTCATGAAGTTTGAATTTTCTAATAGGGAAACATTTGGCAACTATCTCCAATAAAACTTTCTAACACTGTGAAAGTAAGTTACAAGACAATCTACACTGTGCAGTAAAACCTTCTAAAACTTTCTAGTGCTGTGATGAGTTCGGTCAGTCATACAACGTCAATGATCAAACTTTATTTTCACAAACGTGCGTCGCGGTAAATTATTTGACTACACTAACACTTACATTTCACGACATGTGTGTTTCATAAAACGTAATGATCAAACTTTTCTAACTATACATCAACCTGTGTTGCAGTAAAACTTTTACAAACCATGATACACTTTCTGACTAGACTTACAAATAAAACGTTGATGATCAAACTTTCTAACTATACATCAACCTGTGTTGCAATAAAACTTTTGTACAACATGATAAAGTTTCTGACTACACTAACTTTGCTTTTACAAACCATGATACAGTTTCTGACTAGACTTACGAATACAACGTTGATGATCAAACTTTTCTAACTATGCATCAACCTGTGTTGCAGTAAAACTTTTACAAACCATGATACACTTTCTAACGACACTCACGAATAGTGATGGAGATCGCCAGCACCAAATTCCTCCACCAATTATGGGAATTATACACCCCTAACTCCCAGCCACGAACTATGACGGAGTGGGAGTACATCGACAAAGTGAGGCTCGCGGTAGAAGAACGATTGAAGCAAGTGAACTGTTTTTGTGATCTATGTGAAGCCAGACTCGGGGACGATATTGACGATGAAGACCTTTTGAAATACATGCCATAATAAATTTCTATTTCGTATTATCTTTGCTTTCATACTGACTTACTTGAATGGGGCTTCAGTGGATGATTTAACCATGTATACTTTTTCATTTGGAAATAGCAGCACACTTAGTTTAACTTGCAATTCTTATAACATTTCATATGGATCATAATGGTAGTTGAAATAGTGTTAAATAAAATTAAGATAGCTTACATGATTCTGGGATAGCAATCGACTGCGATCCATGTGTAAAGAGCTTGTTAGACTACGGAAGAGGGAAGTGTGTTATGTTGCGTGTGGCGCGTGAGTGTCCTCCCATTTCATTCCATTCATCAATTCATCTCATTGATAGAGACAGGTAGAACTCATGGTTCTCATAACGTATGCAATGGATAGTTTATAAGGCAACCTTCGACAGCTGGCTAAATGTCGCCCTGGCGCGAATGCATACTACGTTGAGACAGAGGCAATCACTTGCAAACATGACGCAGAGAGGTTTAACAAGATTTACCATTGTCGAATGTCCCTTGCGGTATACATAGCTACGGGTTTCACCGCCGCCCTTTACAGGAACGCCCGTCGAAAGGAAGTATTACACCGAACTTCATTTGCAACGTTCAAGTTGACTGATAGCAGATTCAACTTAATGATAGTATTCGCCAGTCCGAAGACTGCCCAGGGCAAACCGCGTGGAGGTTCTATCATGTCTTGCCCCATGGTGGCCCTTAAGAGATCCGGTTGTTCGTTCTCGGGAGTCGTCATCAGCAATCTTACTCCATACCGATTCTGCTGAGAGAGAGTCGAAACCGTTCAACATCAGCAGTGTCGACTTCAATGCTAGTTGGTATGTGAGTGGAGGGTGGAATGTAGCGCCATTCATTGGATTGGCAACACTTGCTGTCATCGCATTGCCAATCTGAGCAAGATTGTTGTGAACTCTGTCTTGCTCCTCTATTCTAGCAAATTCATTAAATAAATTTCGCGGTCTTAACTGCGGTCCGCGAGGAGAGTTGACTGCAGCGTTTGGTGTCTCCATGATTGAAATGAAATGAAATGAGAGGTAGTGGTTTATATACCCCTCTAATGTGATGTAACGTTCAAGTTGACTGATAGCAGATTCAACTTAATGATAGTATTCGCCAGTCTAAAGACTGCCCAGGGCAAACCGCGTGGAGGTTCTATCATGTCTTGCCCCATGGTGGCCCTTAAGAGAGCCGTTGGTTCGTTCTCGTCGTATCTGAAAATAGAAGGAAAAATAGATGAAATTATATTCAAGTGATAGAGATGATATTAACTTACCATAAGAGAAATTTAGCCGGTTCGTGACCCCTTCGATGGTGGTGGCTGAGGCAAGTACTTGGCCGGCAGTTTTCGCTTCCGGTGGCGCAATTCCTTTATTTCGCCATCATGCTTGATGGAGACATGGAGACAGCGCATCTCCACCATTGCTCCCTCGTAGCATTCGAACGTGCTGTCGACATCCTCACTTTGCAGCAGAATGTCATCAACAATCCTGCTGTTGATAATTGGTAGGTGGAGTGTTGTTCTTCTCTCCTTGTGCTGCTCGTTCTCAACCATTTTCATTTTTAGTTGCTCAATCTTGAGCTTAAGCACCCCTTCTTGTGATTTTAAATTTTTAATATTTGCTGCCTGCTCTTCAACTCGCTTTTCACTTTGCAGTGCCCTATCCCGAAAAGCCTCCAAATTTATGACCTGCGTTTTGAGGTTCTTGATTTCCTCGACTTGAGCTTTTAGGTTAAAATTTTCACCTCTCAAAGTCTCGCATTCGTTTCTAAAGCGACTCAGCTCATCTTTCAATTTATTGAGCGCAAACTCCTGGCTAACTTTAGCAGCCTGATCGTCCTTATTCCAGGCTAAAGTTTGGGCTTTAATCCCCTTCAATTTTTTCGGGGAAGATTGGCTGATTGGCTTCGCTATTCCTTTAACGGACACTACAACCTCCTCAGAGTCGGACTCGTCTGAGGCGTCTGAATCACTGCTTAGATCATTTCCTGTAGTCGGAACAGCAGGATCGGCTATTATTGCATTCTGCAATTCTTCATTTCCTGTAGTCGGAACAGGAGGATCGGCTATTATTGCATTCTGCAATTCTTCATTTCCTGTAGTCGAAACAGGAGGATCTATGATATCTGCAATTGCATTCTGCAGTTCTTGATCCAAATCGACCAATTCAAAATAGGGGGCTATGATTTTGCCTATGTCCGAAGTTGTATAATTTGAGAACTTCACAACTGGACAGTTCTGATGCCTCTCATAAAATTGTTCGTGCTGCTTGCCTCTTAAAAACTTTTGGTAATGTGTACAGCCGGAAACAGCACCTTTCTCAACATGAATGTGAGGCGTGTTCTTATACTTATTCAAGTGGCGTTTAAACTCACCACCTCTCTTCACTTCACCACAAGAGCACTTTTTAAATAGAAATTTTGAGTTGCCTCCCATATTCTGTAGAAGGAAAGATAAAATAGAATTACTGACAAGTAACATTGACAATCATTTTAAAAATGCAACTAATATGTCATTCAATACTTGAGGATAGACAAGCTAGGCTGATGAATCCGTTACAGGCATTACTCAGAGGGGATCTTATCCCGACTCCAAGGCCTCGGCCCTCAAATCCAACCTCCCGCGGACAGAGCGTGTGTCATATCACTGTGTTGGTATTCGGACCCCGATTTTGACATGAGAACTGGTGGAGTTATTTACATCAGGAAGCAAGTCTCGAGCCGAAGCTCGCCTCTGACAACTTTATAAAGGTCTTTATTGAAATCAGAAGGTTTGAAAACCCCGAAAATCGCCAAAAATAGCGAATTTAAATTTTTCAACTTTTTAGCACTACTTATGAAATTTTATAAGTAGTCTGTTACTTAGGGCAGGTCAATAGCGACCGAACCTTTTTTGAATCAAGTCAAACGGACTTGTAGAAGCAAAGTTACAGGCCTTTAAAGTTTTGGAGTTTTTTATGGCCTGGAGACGAAGGCCATCTCCTGGCTAACCTCTAAGTCTGACGCCTTAGCTGATATCAGCAATGAAATTTTCTAAGTCAGTTTCTTACAGAAACCCGGAATTTGGAATGTCCGAAGCTATCATCGGAGCTCAGAGAGACGACCTACCTCTGACAATCGCTCTCGTCTTAATGACAAGTCTCTGTCGGTTCCCAGCTTATATAGTGTGTGGCGATCAGCTGATGACGTAATACCCATCATCCAAAAACTTAAAACGCTTCTACCGCCGATTCTAGAGGTCCGATTGAGCTGGAAATACACCATTTCCATGTAGAATTGGACGCTGAATCCAAATCTGGCCTCCGTTTTCCCATCCGATGCTTCGTTTTGGCTCTACAGCCCACAGCCATCGCAAAAATTCTAACTCGTTTTTTCGAAAAAATTTTGTGATGAAAAATTTTTTCTCTCCGATTGACTTGAAACTCACCATACAGATGCAGAATTTCACGCTGATTCCAAATCTGAAATCCGTTTTGCTCTCCGATGCTTCGTTTTGAAGCTACAGCCCAAAACGTCCAAAATTCTAACTCTGTCGTTTTTCGCCAATGTCCCAAAATCTTAAATGGCGTCTCACATCTAAACAAAGACAGATATGAACAAGCCGATTCTTTCACTGAATTTGTCTCACTCTTAGCTTTCAAACGAGCTATGGCACGACAAAATCCGTCCACTGGAAGCAAAGTTGGAAGGTCGGTGCCGAGGGGGGGGACGTCAGCGAAAATTTTTCTCTCCGATTGCGTTCAAATTCACCATACCGATGCAGAATTTCACGCTGATTCCAAATCTGAAATCCGTTTTGCTCTCCGATGCTTCGTTTTGACGCTACAGCCCAAAACGTCCAAAATTCTAACTCTGTCGTTTTTTCGACAATCTCCCAAAATCTTAAATGGCGTCTCACATCTAAACGAAGACAGATATGAGCATGCCGATTCTTTCAGTGAACTTTTCTCACTCTTAGCTTTCAAACGAGCTATGGCACGACTAAATCCGTCCACTGGAAGCCAAGATCGAAGCTAGCTCTCCAGGGGGGGGGACGTCAGCGAAAATTTTTCTCTCCGATTGCGTTCAAATTCACCATACCGATGCAGAATTTCACGCTGAATCCGAATCTGGCCTCCGTTTTCACATCCGAGCACTCCTTCCACTCGAAACAGACCTATTTACAACCCAACATTCAGCAGATTGCACGAAAAACATCACACACTATAGCCTCAAGACAAATCCTGGCGGTCGCCCAAGTCCACCACGACACTCTGTCGTTCCAGAGGGGGGGAGTCAGACTCGAAGCACCACGGCGGCCGACCACGGCACTCTGCCGTTCCAGAGGGGGGGCGCCGGTCGAGTGTTCGCCGTTTTATTACTACTATCACTTTTCAAAATAGGCCATAAATTCTACCTTCCAGTGAGACGAATCGAACAAATTTTTGTGGAAAGTTTGAAAATCCGCTAAAGCTGAAAGTAGCAAAGGCGTAGATTCGATGACTCAGGTTTAATAAGGCCGTATCCTCTCCCTACTGCATGAATATAGGACCATGACATACCAGTCGAAAATGATTTAAATTCCACTAGACTATCACCATAACATTCGGTCACCAGCTAGCCAGTTCACTGACTCACCTGGTCACCAGGCCACCGAAAAATAGAGTAATTCGGTCGAAATGGTTCCGCAGACAATGGTCCCGGCTCCTGATTAGCTCTTCAGACATCCGGGAGCAAATCATGAGTATAGTAGGAAGACGCCATTTATAAAAGCTCCTATCTAATTCACTGGAAGCACTATAGCTGCAATACACTTGACACCTAAGACTTTACTCTGTAACGTCGAAATAGTTAACGGACAATTATTTAATCATCAGAAGTTCATGCTATGATATTTAATATCTCAGAAAATATGACAATCAGATAGCTGAAATGCATTCATTTTTGGTTTTTAAGTTCTCTAAAGGATTTGAAGTCTTAAGTCAAACTTTGGAGATATTTGACGAATAATTGGGTCGAATATGAAAGCTACTTTGAAATGTACTGACTTGTACTTTTGGCTGACCATTTTTTTCTGATCCTGCACTCCACGAGTTCAATTTATACAGAGAAATAAGAAATTGAAGATAATAGAAGATGAATAATAGAGACCCGTCTGAACTGTTTTCCAACAAAAAAGAAAATCATCTTCATATGAGTGCTTTGTAAGCACGTTTCCGGAATTTCTTAAATTCTAGAAATCAAATTTTGAATTGCTAGTTTTAGCAACATAATGAGAGAGTTGAAAGAGTACCTCCGCTGGATAGAGCAAGTGTATAAGCCACAGTATTAGTATTTCACTGTGAATTTTAGGAATATGAAGCCAATGTAGCATCAGAATCAGGATGGCACCAACTTAATAACTGAAAACTAAGATAAATAGTACCACGATTCTTTTGTAAAAGAGATGTTGAAACAAGCACTAAAATGCAAGCAAACATGACGAAGGTGGAGGCGATTTAATCATCCTATCTTCACCTGTGACTTTTGACTACTTGTAAACAAGTTCTCTTCAATCATTTAGTTGACTTGTTTTGTGCACGAGTCAATATTATAATGATAACATCAAGGATGAGGTAAGAAGACTTTCAGTTATGCCGTTGTAACCTAATTCAGGCGGGATCAGCGATGTTAGGTTGATCATTACCTCATTAAATAACATGATCAAGTCATCGCTTCATCGTCAACTGCGGCGATAGTGTAGTGGTTGCCAACTTTGTCAACGAAAGTAGCGGGCGCGATTCTTTTCAAAGTGATGCTTGTGAATCCTACGTTTATGTGAAGGTATAGTTCAAGCTGCTAAATATTTGAACAACACTGGGTTTAAACGGTGCCCAGCCCTGGTGATGACATACAATATTTGGCAACAATGATCGATATTTCTCTTCCTCCATGCATCACTCCTTGAAATACATTTAATACCCTTCGCAAAGTTAATGATTCACTATCTGTGGTAAATGTGTGGCTATACGTGATGGTGACAATTTTCCTTTGCTTGCATACGAGTATGTTCGAAAGGAACGCGCCATTAAATTTTTCAACAACTGTAAAATTCATACTGACCATCCAATTTATTCGTTAATTCCTTCTCCGTGGTCATTTGTGCATCCCAAGCGTGAGAACATCTCGAACACTGGATGTGTGTACTCCATCTTCTTCTTTTGATGTGTAGTACAATGCATAAAGCGTCATGTGTTAATACGTGCCTCCTTTCAAGCATCTTTGATTTGGTGCAATGTTGCAATCTCATTTCATGTCACTCTCATGCATTTTGCGATTTTCACTAAGTGAATGAACGCTTACTTACTTCCTTAAAGTTGAAGAAAATCTTGTAACTTGTGGGTGCTACCGGGTATTTCAAATAATATCAAACACACATTTGGCTTTTGAAGAACTTCCGTTGATTATCTGCATCCTGTGAATGTGTTATTGAAAGTTTATCAGCAACTGAAATGATCACAAAATAGATAAGATAAAATGAATGAATTCGACTTCTTATCTCCTTCGAATCATAGCGACATATGGCAGTGCGCCAGGTTCAAAAACGCAAAATTTAAGAAGGAATCAGACTTGCAGCAAAAAAATATGATAAAATAACTTTAGAGCTCCGTAATCATGGGCAGAGGTATACTTTTCAATTTAACTTACAGTGTATTTATCTATAAACTCATTCATCCTAGTAAATCTCGTAATATATCTTCTTCTGACAGAAGACGGTCCTTAAGAAGAGATCAAATTGGCATATTTGAAAACAATTAAAGAAAGATATTAATATCTTGAACTCCATCAGCTATACCTCCTCAAGCATTTTAGCATGATAATCGGACTTACCATATTCTCTCGAATAGAACTCGCAACAAAATAAACCAATTTGCGAGTTTTGCGAGTGGCATTTATCATAACTATTTTGCTGATCCCGGCAGTGGCGGGAGCAGTTAATCGATTCGTACGATTAATCGCGCGACAGAATCAATCGCGCGGTTCTTGAATGACCAGGAATCGTGTGATTAATTTTGCAATGTGACTCCTCAACAAAATTTGCTTGATGAGGTAAAAATGATGCTTCTATTCACTCATTCATCGTTTGAGATAATTGCAATGCGCGAGTGCTCGTTCCTGCGATCATGTATAGCTCGACAGAGTTGCCTTGTGAAATCTCTGTGGGAGCTCCCCACATAGTATTAAACACGTTTGCATAAACGAGGTACACCATTTATACGAATCATGATTGTTATCAAGGCAGTCAAGCATCATATCATATTGTCAAGGAGGTCCCTATCATATTATATATCCGCATCGAAATCATATAAATACTTTGATAGCAATGCGTATAGATGCCTGATTTACATTTAACATGCACACAATGATTGTAGAGTGCTAATTCGCCTGAGCATAGAATAGGAAATTGTCATCAGACTTGAACAAACGAAGCACGAGAATTCCTTGGCAACCGTAGACGTTGCGTTTCGCCCTACAAAGGCTCATCAGGATAACCAGGAGTGGCCCTTGGTACTGTAGCCTAAAATACCTGTAATGGCTGAGCATGCTGAAGGAATGCACAACGGGCTGCTCTATATTTATCTTTCATGACTATGCCGTGCGGCTGATTATCATGAAGATTATGCTATAGAGTGCCAATTCTAGATATTTTTCATTCCGAGTCTTGCTGACCAAACTTGTCAAGCGACGTGCAGTGTCTCAGCTGTCACAGAATTTTTCATTCCGAGTCTTGCTGACCAAACTTGTCAAGCGACGTGCAGTGTCTCAGCTGTCACAGAATTTTTGTGCTTAAAATTGTTCAAGTCGATGGACGTCTCTCTATTAGATTATCTAATGTTTTGCAAGCGTTATGAGTCTAATAGTTTGATTTAATTGATGCATGATTATGCTTATTTCATGACTGATAGAAGAAATGGCATAAACCTACACTCCTACACCTATGTTCGATAAAATATGACTGATAAAGGTCAAAGGAAGCTGGGAAACTGGGAAGTAAAAATATTAATAATGTGCTTCATAGTACATGTACAATTATACAATATGCACTTGCAGTACTTACTTCTGCGATGACAGATTTGCAGTAGATAAATAGATGATCAAAGCTTTTCATGTCTTGTTTGCGACTTTTCATGTGTTCTAATTTATGATGCCGTTTTCCCAAGCATTCTCAAAAAGAGTATCGCATTAATTGATACGGTAGTTATAATTTCAGTCTAAATAGACTGAGAGTCACATGCTCTCAATATTAATGGAAATAATCAATTCTCTTAATGGAAAAAAGCTCTTAATGGAAAAATTGTTCTGAAGTGAAACATAATGCAGGCTAGGTTAACTGCAAACTTCTAGTCACTGAATCTCAAAATATTCAGAATCGCGCGATTTCCGATTAATCGTGCGCTGAGTGGCGCGATTCGGAATCTTGCGAAAATCGAATCGCGCCCGTCACTGGATCCCGGTGTTGTTTTCCATCATGGGAGCTGTTGGTTTAACAGATATGATTCACTGTTATCTTTCGCATGACTCAAAGTGACAAGAAATGATACAGTCGATAAAAGCTCAACAAAATGCTCATAAAAATCGGTACAAAACGATCAACAAAAGCAAAGTGCCCAAAACCATTTATTCACTCAATGCACAAGCTTCGGTTTCTACTTGTGACTAATCTTCGTTTCACCAAGAATCGGTATCATCTCTATATCTTAGATTTTCTTCTCTCTCGTATTCCGTGTCATCATCAAGTGGCACAATGTCTGCACACCATCATAAAAAATTGAAACCATTAAATCAAAAAACAAAAAAATTTGTTCATACAACTCGCTCTCGAACAGAAGCCGCATTCAAATGGATTCCGCTCTCCAATAGATCCCTCACTCGAATACAACTCGTTCACGACTAGAACCCACTCTCGAATGCAACCCGTCCTCGAATACAACCCGCCCTCGAATAGAACACGTTCTCAAATAGAACCGGCACTGAAATTGAAAAAATATCTAAAAAAATTGCAAAGAATATCTTCTATAAGCTGCATGTTGTCAAATTCGACATTTCCCGAAATTTTCTTTTAAATGAGCTAATGAATAATGAATGGAAATGCAAATGATTTCTAGTTAACTTCGACTGATTCAGGAAATGTGCTGAATCTTCACAGCAATTGTATGCAGTCATAATTGTCAGCAGGATTGCCATTCCGGAAATGTTAAGAAAGTACATTTTACCATTAAAATTGAGCATCTTAGAAAATGAGAATTATTTCATTTTCAGGTATTCACGGAATTACAACTTTGCAGCTTGAATGGCAATAAAACAAAGAATAAAGAAAAAACCAAGCACTATTTAAGCCTATAATTCTGAATGTAACCTTTACATAATCCCTTTAATAATAGACATTTTCATGCTGATAGACTTCCACAAGAGAGGTAATAAGTACAGCCTTAGACATCATAATTATTTAGTTTTGTATAATATGCTGGTAGGCTTCCACAAGAGGGGCAGTAAGTACAGCCTAAGACATCATCATAATTTGGTACTGTATAATATGCTGATAGAACCCATTTTCATGAAGTATGAGACAAACAAAATATTCAGAAGCTTTCACTTTATCTCCTTTTAATCGATGTCATATTACAAACAATTACACATGTATGATTTGATGAATTACATTTCACCTCCTGATTCTCAAGAATCAACATACTTCAGTAGACCAGGATACATCGAAAGGAGTATGCTTAGTCAATGTAATTTGAGATGCTTTACATTCAAGCGAAGACTGCTATAATCAATCTAATATCTGATTTCTGTGAATAAAATGTCCACCAGCTGATGTATCCTTGTTCCACGTCATATGTGAGATTGCCAAAAATCAATGCCTACATTATGAAAATATATGGAAAGACAGATCGAAGCACAGGGAATTCAGGATGTATACAGAATGAAGGAGGAGGTATATGTCGAAGTCCAGAACAAAGAAAATAAACGAAATTAGGAAGGAAAAGGAAACACAAAGTTTCCTAACCGTTGCCACTTTTCAACACCTTTGCTGTGGTACCACAGCTCTTATTTCTCAAGACTCAACACAAACAGGGAGAGAGGTTGGGAAACATTCCCAGCATTGCAATTTATTGAAATGTGGTTGCAATTGATTGTTGATTCTAATTATTAATTAAATTAACACAAGTAACACAAGTAATAGTTATTTACGCAACTAGTACATGATTGCTTCTTTACAGCATTCCACGAGTTACATATCTTAAATGCCTGAATCCGTAGGGTGAGGGTCATTTAAATCTAACGAGTTCGAAAGCTATGATGAAGGAGTCGCATGCACGAGTGGCGTACAGAAATTTATTTGACGATGTTGTGAAGATATCTATTCACAGATCTAGTCTATACTAAAGCAGGACAAAAACAGCTGGCATAGATTACGATCTTTCCAATGCATTGGAATAAATATTATCTCCGGAAAAAAATTTGCTTTACAGGTCAAACAAAGCGATGACATGTATACACTACATGCGCGTAGACAAATAAAAGTTATTCATCAACCAATTCAAAGCGAATCTTCATGAATGTAGACAGGGGATATTCAAAAAATTGTAAATTGAAACATATAATTAATTTTACATAGAGATCTACAATTTGGAAGAGTCGTAGCATCCTGGATCTATTTTTCGAGTGTATTATGACTGTTCTAACTTATCGAGCGAGCAGAAATGTAATAAATGGTGTTTTCAATGTTATCAACAGAACTTATACAGGCTCTCAACGAAACAGTTCATCGAATGAAATTTTAAAGAAATTTTATACATAGTTATTGAGAAACTCTATTATCAAGTGCTGTTTTCATTGCCTGTAATGTACTACATTTCATATACTGTAAAACTAAAGGGAAGTGATTCTCCTGCATGGAGTAAGTATTATCAAAATAAAGTTGCCACTTTCAAATTCGTCGAACGTTGTTCATCCTGCCGACAGACATGATGAAGATGTTTTTCATCTGTAATGCAAGCGCATTTAACTTCAAAATTAGCCGTTGCAGTTGTTCAAGTCTTCACATCGTTGCATTCCTATAGATTTGCGAACCTGAATGAGGAATTTTCACTTTAATATGCGGAAATTAAAGAATTATTCGAACAATGCAGATATTTTCTTATTTATAGTAGTCGCTCAGGCGTCAGTCAATGCACTAGAAAATTTGCGTGCATTTTATCGTTGTTTGCAGGTTTGGGACAAATAATCCCAATAACTTCACCCTATAAGTCGAGGGCTTTAGCCAGAGCTTTGTATTCTGACCACAGACAGTGATCGGACTCAGTAGGGATAGCTGAATACATAGACTGCTGACATGTGTAGTTTAACATGAACTAGACTGCTACTTGTTACATGCAATTTCCCTACGACAATTAGTAAAAGAATTTAGAAAACTGTTTTTATCATACGTAGAATTCGTGAATGCAGATAAGTCGGATAGCCAAACAATGCATGAATTTACTGGTAATATATACATGCTTTTCATTATACAGAAGAGTAAATGATGGATCCATTCCTATGCGCAAACTGAAGACATCATGAAAGCCGCAGATTTTGGTAGGATTTAGACCACAGATTCCTGGGCAAAAATGTTTAATCAATTGGAAATTCTCATTATTTAATGCCCTTGACAATAAGCGATGAATTATGATAATTCGGTGCTAAATCGAGTTGATTTCCGAATTTTCTGCATAAATTCTTGCGACTTCTACATGAGGCCTATTGTACTCTCAATCAAAACTATATAATTTACCTATAACCTAAGATAGTTGCGAGATGAATATCAACTATAGTCACTTTGCTGATGGGTATTTATTGCGATACAATTTTTCACTCTTCAAGTGCGTGGATATTTTCCAGCTTGCCCTCCAATATATATGCCTTAAAATACATCTTCAATTCTTTTTTTTTGTTGACATCGAATAATTGAAATTAAACTATCATTGAGGACAATTAATCACAATTAAATGATCGGACAACTAGGCATGAATGCAATGCAATTAATTTTTCCCAACCCCTGCAGGTAAAAGTTTGAAGACCAAATGAGAGGCGATACTTAAAGTGTACGAAAGTGTTTTTTCATATCTTTAAACGCCTGAGTAGATCAGAAAGACTGAAAGCTCTAAGGGAAGAAATTTGAAGAGAAGGAACCACCAAAGGAAATGCAGGATAAACGAAGGACCAATCATTGACCTCGGGTTAGATAAATTCAGTTCCAACACTTCAATTTCGTAGTCGATCAGTCTTGCCGTTGCCATGGCAAGGCAACTCTTCACTATTTACAACAAGGACAGTAGCATCACTGACAAAATGCACTAAGGCCTTCTGATTCCTACAAGAAATTTGAGGCCATTTTTCACGATGAGTAGAGAACACAATGCACTGAGAACTCTAGGAGTCATTAGATGGGGAGGAAGATCGTGTATCGGAGTCGAGATCTTCTTCCGCAGCTTCGTTCTTTCTGCGTTGTTCTAGAGAAAGGAACTGCATGTCCAACATTGTCTTGCGAAAGATGTCACTACAAGGAGCTGCTAGCTGATTCTCGCGGTCCTGAGCAGCTGCACTGGCAGTTGCTGCTAATTCTTCTAATTGTTCTTCGGTTAGTCGAATGTCTGGCACCGAGAAGCGGACACGCTTTTGCTTGCGGTCAGCAGCAGAGGCGATGGGAGGAGTTTCAGACATCTCCTGAGCATGTATGTGGTCAATGCTTGGCGGTACACACACTGAATGACGCAATGGGCGGACTGGAACTTTACGGGGAGGCTTCGGAGAGCTAGCCAGACGTGTGATATCGAACACAGCGCCTCCATCGACTTCGTCTTCACCGTCACTGCCCTCTTCTTTGATTTTCTGGGCACCACCCATCGAGAATGAATGACGATTCGGACGACGAGGACTAGCAGACCCTGAGGCGCCTCTGATGATGACTGGGACATCGCCTGTTGAATAGCGGGCAGGTCGTCGCGGTGAACTAGCGGCCATATTCGCACGAGGACGAGTCAGTTTCGGATCAATATGCACGTGCTGGAGTCGATCGAGGTCTGCTTTCGAGTTGGGCACACTGAGACGACGGCTAGTGCTGTGTTTCGGCGAAGTGTCTGAGTCAGAATTGCTGGAACGACGTACGGGTCGGGAAGCCAGCCTGGAATTCTCACGGGGCTGCAATCCCATGATATGTAGCCCAGTCGGGCAGAAGGTAGTGCAATAGCGATGGACGATCAGCAATGAATGGCGTAATCTGTTGTATTAGCATTTAAATAAAGCAGCCAATTAACAGACCGCTGGGCGGAGAGCGTGGCTGTTGGTCCAGCCGGGTGTGTCGACGCTAAACAATGAACAGTCGATCTGATATAGGAGCTCACTAACTTGCGTAAATCTGGAGGAAATGAATGAGAGACGTAGGAGAATGCAAATCCCAGAGAGGCAAATACGCATTCAGATTGGCAGACCAATCAGATGACAGAGAAGTTGAGGACAAGAGACAGCAAGATTTTCTGACCAACCAATGTAAAAAGTAGATGATTAATTGCAAGAAGTGAAAATTTAAGCAGAAAATTGGGAGAAGCGTTTCGTTGGATAAAGGAAATGAAAAGGTAGGATGTCAAGAGGTAGAAATATCTACAAGTTGAAAGAGAAAGAATGATCTTCAGACTGGTTGATAGTGAAGATAACATAACGGTGACGGTGATATGCAAACCTTAGGAAGAAAGATGTGGGCCCCTATGATTTAGTAGTGATTGATTATGGAGCTAATTTGTATCCTCAGCCATTCATCGACTGTGTAACTTTGTAATTTTGCGCTAAATAAGGAAAACTTGTACGTAGAATGTAGATTGTATGATTTGATGTCCTTTCATAAAGTACGATATCTATGGACATCTGCACCATATAACAATAATCATGATGATGATAAATGTTATTTACAAGATAACACAAACAACAAATTCACACAAAAACCGCATGCCATGACCATAGACGGCACTAACAGACAAGCGTAGCTAAAGTGAAGACAAATCAAAATTAAGTCAGAACAGGTGGTTGCAAATACAGCCTAATTGTACATTTCTTAAATTAAACTTGAATGAACGAATAGATGTTGCGCGCGATAGTACATTCTGATGGGAAATTGGTCCTGATGGGAAAGTGTTTAAGAAGGCCTTTTGTGCGAGGAAAAAGTGTTATTCTATTTGTCATACATTATACTCGTGCATACTACCACGAGTACGATTGGGCATAGGGCGACGATAAAAGTAGTGATGAAAATCCACATCGATGAAGCCATGATACATTTTATAAAACAGGTATAAATCATGTACATTGCACAGTACGTCTACTCTGTAACGATTGAAGATTGAGTATGCGCAACCTACGTGTATCACCGTAGTCCCTGTATGAAATCTCAGAACGCTTACACAGCTTCCAACGAAGTGTTTGTGTGCTCGTTCCAAACGCACGTAATATAGCCTACAGTATATAATGATAGCAGCATACAGGCTACAGGACTGCATGACAATAGGATTCATGACATTGCAGCAGGACTCTGTGAATTAACGCCAAGAGGACCTCGTGAGTGGATAACAGCAAGATTTAGTGCATTGTAATTGGACTTCGTGAGCTCAATTGGCATCATGAGCTCAAGTAACGCAGAAAAAATCATTAATAAGACAGGACTTCGTGCAAGCCAAGGGAACTTCATTCATTACAAAAAGATTTTGTTACTTCTATTCTTTCCCTCGCCCACATTTCCCAATTTTTCCAAATTTATCAAATTTCATCAAACTTAGTCCCATTGGATTTAGAATAGACTTGATATGTCACTGAGTGATAGTACAACACCACTGAGAAGTATTACTTGAACCTTGGGAAGAAGTATTGGTTCCTTGGATAACGAGTTTGAATACAAGGTACAGCTGTGATCATGAACTTTGTGGGATTGTTGTCTACACTTACAGTGAACGACAAAACAAATGCTGTATTTCTTCTATAAACCAGAGGAATTTTACACACTCAGCGCTTTTCCGACGGTTGTGAAACTGCACCTAGGTGCAAGAAGAGAACGTTGACCATGCAACACTTGCGGGTGTCAACAACAAAAATGTGGGGGAGGGAACAGAAGTTCCAAGATTTCATTCTACGCATCAAAATTTAATGTGCAATTAAAATAGGACTTCATGCAAGGAATTAGGGACTTCGTTCACTTTATCATTCAATTAAATCACGGCACGGCCAAAATTCGAAGAATCTAGAAAGCGGAAGAAAAAGATTTGAACAGCTACCCTAGTGGAAAGTCGTGTAGCAGATTAGATTACTTGAAGTCTAGTGCGCATAAATATAGGAATAATAACCATTGACATAGGGCTTTAACTGCAATAATCCGAGGGCACATTAGTCCCCGAGGATTCTGCAATTAAAGTCCAGTATCAATGGCTATTATCGCTATTATAAATTTGCTTCATTAACTGGGCATTATAAACCCGTTTTCATCTAATTATCATAGAAATTTTTCCTCTATAATCAAGAGAAAGACATTACAGCCCAGTAATTATACCTTGTGTTATACATAGCAAACTTCGTAGCAGTCACAGAGATCGAAGTTCAGCTGATATCTACATGGGTACGTCGAAATGCTAAAAGGTACAAATTGACTAGCTTGATAAAAGAGCAATTCTTTGAAGTACAGTCTTTGAAATAGGATTATGAGAAAGTTGATGGACTCGAGCTAGAGGAATAATCCCTTGTTTCAAATTGTTCATTTTGAAACTCAATCTGCTCCGCTCTGGTGTCGACGACCATCTAGAATTTGCACATTAGAAGATAAACTTGATGTTTCAGGTATAGTTGTAAATTAAGTCGCTTGTTGATACTGGGCTTTAATTGCAGAATCCTCGGGTACTAAAGTGCACTCGGATTATTGCAATTAAAGCCCTATATTAATGGCTATTATTCCGATATTAAAACCTAAATCATAGAGATCTACATCCTAGTACAGGATGCATAATAATATAAGCACTTACAAAAGGCTAGTCGACTCAGCTCAGGGATTCATGCAACACTGCTGAAATTAGTGCATTACGACAGGCTTAAGTGCATCAAAGCAGGATTTCGTGTATTTCAACAAGGTCAATTTTCAAAAATCTTACGTGCATTATACTAAGAATCCTTGGAGTCCAGGAAATCCACCTACATCAATCGATGTATTATTTAATTTGAAATAAAATGAAAATTATAAAATTGAATGAACAAATGAGCTCTTGAAAGACAATTGTTTTGCGAGATGAATTCACTTTTGATGTTTTATAAACGAAAGTAGCTACGAAATTAGTGATGATTTTAGCATGATTTTGCAAATGAGATCTCTTTCTGTCCAATGCTAGCATCTGTTGAGATTCGTGAAATTCGTTCTGAAAGACCTCGTGCTACTAATTCTTTAGGAATTTTGTGGATTTTTTCACTTGTAAAATTGCTTTACGGTCAAATAAAAATGAATAAGTTTTCCCAACGATCCATTCACTTTATAACATATGATCCCTTCAATTTTCTTCATTACATTGATTCTTCTGTCAAGTTGACGATTTATTCTTATAAGCGAAGTCATACAATGACTCAATATGAGAATATTCTCTACCGAGTGAGGCATGAGAAGGTTCTCAAGAGCTTTGATTTGGCACAGTTCATGATATGAAACAGTTCATATTGAGGAAATATAGTGCTGAGGAGTGTTTGCACAAGAGCAATTTGTTGCAGACTTTCTATTTGTTTTGGTTGAATTAGAAGATATGTATGCTTATTGTACAACATTAGTAAGGAAAGACACTTCTCTATAATGAGAAGATTTGGATCTCTTGATTTAAAATCTTTTTTCAACATTATTCATTTCTCTTATTCCTTTCATACTGAACTCTTAGAATTGAATAAACAGCAATGTCATGAAGGAGGAACAAACTTTAATTCAACGCATTCGGTTCAATCGGCAACTAATATTCGAGCATTAACTAGGAGATAAAGACAAAATTGCTGCATAGATATGGCAATAACACTTGAATTTACATGTACGTAGAGAAAACATAATCATGAAGAAGGGTCTATAGGACAACTGAGCGTCAATAGTCGAATACATTTTAATAGTGAATGTGGATTCCAATTGAAGTTCATGTTTGGAAACAAATGAAAATGTAATGAAGCAACACGAAATCATCTCACATGATTCTGAAGGGCGTCTAGGGAATTGCCCCACTCCTTCTTAAATCAGCAGGTTGGAATCACATGAAATATAATTCATTATGCAAAATATATACCTACTGTACAAACTTTCTCACGGTGGTCTTAATTGTCTCTGTAAATCATCTTTCTATTATAAGCAGCAATTCAAAATCGTCGTTCTCATACATTTTTGAAATCTTGAAGAATTTCGACTATAGACCTCCTTAATGGCTGCTTTTGGGATGCTTATGAATACAATGGAAACTGAGAAGATTGATTTGTTCTTGGGATGCAACTCAAACATGCTTGTATGAAATGTGGATGATTTTCCTTCAAAAGTAAACTTTCCAAAATGGACATGTAGCTGTGAAGTTGCATTCTACTGTTCTAAGTAGCTTCAAGTGTTATTCTAAAGGAAATGACGACTTACAGATTCCCAAATAAATCAAATGATTGGGAAGAAACAGTAAAATGACTACTTAGATGTCCCACTACTAACAAGAATTTCGGTAAGTAGTATGAATGCGGTTTCCTAAAAGTTGTCATGAAATAAAGCGTGCTTAATTTACCAAAACGGTTTCAATTATGAATCTCAGGCCAGAATGATGGAAACTTCGGCCGCAAACACGGCCCCAATTGCCACAGTTTTCATTATATCCTTCGATTTCTTATCCACACAGCTACATTGTTGCTTGGTTTATTCCACAGTGCGCATGGGCTGCACAACCAGCTTCCGCACAAAGATTGTACAAAATCCATGTTACGATGTTTGTGATTTCTTTGTAGACCAACAGCGCGCTAGCAAGTATGCGACTGCTAGCTATGACAGCTAGTGTTCTCATGAGCTGGCTAGTACAATGTTAGCGGCGGGGTGCTGCCAGAATTATGCTTGGGTATGCACACGCAACAATAATTGCCGTACATTCTGAACAGTTTGTGTCAGTGAGGAAGCTTGTGGATCCGGTAGCAGTTTTTACTGAGAGATGATGGTCTCTAAGCTATCGCTGGAAGCAGTTTATTTACCACAGGATGGAGTACACTATAAATCATAAAGTCCTATTTGGGTATCAACCTGAGTACTAAACGGAAGAGTACTAAAATTCACAGTATTTAATTCACAGAAGTGCTAAAAAGCTTATTAAGCACTATCTGAGTACTAATTAAAGAGTACGTCGATCGGACTTGCTCTATAGGACTAGTAGGGACTTGATTTCCGTGATAAAGATGGCGTATGGCGTGGAGAACCATATACTCAAATGCAGCATTTGCACCAAGGACCTCGGCTGTATAAACACGCGGAACGAGGCCAAATTCAGTGAATTAGTGGTCAGCTGGTAGTTGAAGCATCACGCTTCGATCTGGATAATACAGTTTTTTGTCTAGTCTTCCCAGCTGAGACAGAAGATCTAAGTATTACACGAGTGTACATTGTCGACGGTGAAGAGCAGAGAATGTGGAACTGGGAAGGCTAACCAACAGGCGGCGCCTATCAACAAGTCAACACAGTTGCTCATAGCTCCTGCGAAAAAATTGTCACTCGAGTCGCTTCTGCCTCAGGTGGCTAGTGCTCACGACCGGTAATGACGGGTTACTGTGTTTCTGCATGTCGAAGTGGGTACAGTGAAACAATTAAAGATCCTTCAAACCAACCTGAGACAATGAGATTTCATAGACTTTTTCTTAATGAACCCAAGACATCCAATTGGATCTAATGCATTCATCGAACTACGCTGTTAACAAAATCGGTTTCCTGGAAAACCACTTTTGGTTTTTCAGCCTGTCCTGGGAGTGTTATAGAACCAACCGAAATTGGTTCCCTGAAAAACCAAAATTCATCGGTTTTCTTAAACCAAACTTGGGTTTTCAGCTTTTACATCTTGGTTTTCTATAAAGTTTGATATTAATAGTAAATAAGAATACAATAAAGGTATGAAATAATATTAATAATTCAATTTTTTATAATACATTTCTGAGATGCTTTGATATATTTACTTTATTCATATTAACATTATTTTAGAACAACATGCATAGACTGTTGTCTCAATAAGGTGTGAATGCGTGAAAATGTGTCAAAAATGTGTGAATACTCAAATTTGAAGCTACAATAGTGTGATAGGTATTTTGAAGCTTACAATTTATCTAAAACCATACAAGATTTCACCGAGAAGTCCCCGAAACGTCAAGAAGTCATTGCTACTTATCATTCGCTTTTATCAGGTCAAGCTTGCATAAAATAATGCAAAAAAGACGTGGTCACAAAATTTCCCATGAAGTTAAGACATTTGCTATTCTTCTCTAATATTGTAAATAAAGGCACAGATAGGTCTCCGCAGAATGCACGCCCAACTAATCCAGTGCAAGGCAACCACATCCTTGATTTTTTTGTCCCAATACTCGTAGCCATTGGAATGGAGCTCGTAACTGAAAAAAGGACAAAAGAATCTCAAAATGGATATCTTCAATATTAGGACTGTGTAGAAGAGGCCAGGGATGCGGCGTCCTATCATTTTGATAGGACTCCGACTCCGACTCCGGGGACTGATTGGACTCCGGATTTTGAAAGGACTCCGACTCCGACTCTGGGTGGCCAATATATAAAACCTAGTTGTTTGAAAATTAACTGGTAACCTACATGATAGATCATTATAGGCTTACCTGAACCTATTATCAATCATTTTCGATGAAAGTTCATCAAATGTCGCTCTCAGTTGGATGCATGCGACTCGGCTTCTCCCATCTTCTTGATGTGTGCTTCACACGGTTTTTCTCCAGTCTCTACCAGGCAGGAAAAGCCCCATCCTTCTCAAAAAAAAATGAGTACACTTTCGATTTTAATATGCGCTTTAGAGGACCCATCACACACGATAAAGTGAGGGTAAGAGGTAATGTTCTCAAACAAGCCAGTATTTTCATTTTTGTCTCTGATGTAACCTTTGGTGCGTAGGTGTGATCGAGGCTAGGAAGGCTTGTCTTCTCTACTGAATGGGCGAGTGAAAAGACAATCGCTTTTTAACTATCACGGGTCATTCCCTCAATTATTTCAAGCTTTGCATGCACTACTTTCTCTGTACTTTTGTTTGACAGAGAAAGTTGATATCAAGACAGTGACAGCTATATGCACGAGAATAAATAATTTGTTTGTATCATATTTCGGGTCTAGTTATAGGCCGGAGTTCGGAGTCCCATCATTTGATAGGGCTCCGACTCCGACTCCGCATCCCTGGAAGAGTCATTTACAGAATTACCGTAAAATAGACCGATGCTATTGAAAATGTGTGTAATAAAGCTCAACGATGAAATCAATGTTTGTTGATGCGAAAATAATGTCATATAGGCCCACATGTATACTGTCATAAATAATATCATATAGTGTAATCAGAAATAATGATGGGCAATTAATTTTTCAGACACAATTTTGGACACCATTAGCGGCATGCACATATCAAGCGACGTCATGAGAACGAAACATATCGTTGTGAATTCGCTGAATATGATTTTTCAAATTGGTAGTAGTTCCAAGATATGACAATACATGACTTCGGTTTGCTTTGCATATTGCCTTCTTCCTGTCTTTGGTGAGTGTAAAGTAATTCCACACCAAACTCGTCTTCGGCATCTTGGCAATCACTAAACAAAGCAATGAAGCCGAGGACGGTAGAAGATAGCAGTGGATATCCATGAACTGCTAAAAATAGGAATGATGCTATGGGCTAGCCACGGTTCGAGATGTAGAGTTATCTCGAATGTGTGCTTCTCATACATAGTGTGAGACTGTTCTAAATCTCGCCACAATGAACCAATAATGAAGGTAACTTAATGCTAAGCATCCATGGAGTCAGTGGTAGTCATGGAGATCAGATATGTTGGTAGTCTTGGAAAACTTGCTCGGCATGCTGCGTTAGGGATTCATACCGTGAGTGCATGCCAACAAGCAGTAACAGACAATCGAGGGAGGAACATAGAAATCGCGACATCAGCACGGACGAACTTATCATCAACGATAATAGATGACACACTCTGAGAAGATGCCTACTCCTCGCCGCCAGCATTATAACATTGCTTTAGTCTCACTTTATTAGACGACACACCTCAAGGGATAATATGCATAGACTCATAGGATGATATGCATGATATACAAGTCATTAAAAGCATTTCTATGCTTGCACTTAAAGGTAGCTTCCGATTCGAATATTCGACATGCTGATCCGAATATTCTAATCAGGTTTTCCAATATTCGAATATTCGAAAATCATTAACAACACTAGTTATTATGGCTTTAAATTATGAATTTTTGATTCAAAATGTAGACTTCTAAATAGAATATTCAAGTGAATTATCATTTCTGTTCAATTTGACTATATGATACGAAACTATGATATACATGCGCTTATAGAAAATTTGATATTTATGCATGAGGTGCTATTTGCAATTCATGTTAGGAAGAGCGGAGTTGCGACTGCATATTATTCATATATACTACATGTGTAAATGGACTAACAGCATGCGGGAATGGTTTCTAGGATGAATGGATCATGCATAAATTCAATCTAAAAGATATTCAGTCTTTATTCAATAATTTGCAATCCAATAACTGACTTTCATATGTTCTGATTGTCATTTTTAGGATGACATTCCTTTGCAGATGGCATAGTGATAGACATGCCATCAGTTTGTTCGTTTTTATCTTTTCTCATCTAAGGATTCATGAGTTTATTTTCTTTTCCAAAAAAGACAACATGAATCACTGATAAAGCTTTGAGTTTGTTTTGGAATGAAATCATCCGTGACTTTTCATGACTTGTTGCTATTTATTTGCTTTGTGAAAGACACAGTACGGATTCATCTTTGCAAAGGCATTATTTCAATTATTCCACGTCTGCCACGTTTCTATTGCTAGAATAATAATTTTTCATTCATATGTTTTGTTTCTCGTCGGTGTATAATGCTTTGAATGACAGTAAGCGTTTTTGAAGATCTGCTTTAGAAACGGTCATCGCTTAGGCGTTGAACCAAACTTGAAAATGGAGTAATGAATCTTATAGAACTGCATAATTCTTATGATTCCGCGCTTGCAAGTTTTTGACTTGGTCTCTTTCGTGAAATTTTGAGAACGCAAAGCACAGTTGTCTCATGCTCTTGAGCCCTTCGAATATCGCGTCTTCAATGTGTTGAGGTTTTAAGTCACTATTCGCAGTTTTCTTTAAATATGCGATGCGATATTGATTCAGCTTGTATTTCTCTCTGAAAAGAAAGTTTTCTACTCACTGCATCACGTGTAAGATACTGTATCTTCTAATATGCACAATGTACATGTGCATCATGCACTTACATTACCGATAAAAACATAAAATTCTCCAGCGCGAAATTCACATATCGCGGTTATTTCTGGAACCAATTAACCGCGACAAACGAGGACGATTGTATTCAAATCAGGTCGTAATCGCTTAAATGGCGAAAGTCTGAATGCAATAGTGAACTAATTTGCAGTAAGTGATGATGTTCCTTTTAAAAATGATCTTGATAGAACGGTCCACAGGAAAACCAATTTGCAAGACAGTCCTCAACAGCACCAATATTTTATATCTGCCAAAGAACTGACTCGAAAATCAACTGTTTTTTTTTTAAAAATAGACCTTGCCACCAACAATTGTAGTCTGAACTCAGGGATATATCCCTGTCTGAACTCAGGAACAGCTTTGATTTTTTATTACATTTCTTATTAAGACAATTTCACAAAAGCCAGAACCATTGTAAGAAGATCATTTTGACCAAGACTGCTCAAGTTAAGCAAGTAGAAGAATATAATTACCAACAACAAAGTCAGGATGGCCGCACGATTTTCTAAAATGAAAGATGCCGAAAATGAAACTTTCACCGATTCATTCGCACCCTAGATGACTGCTATAAACTTCTGCGTTCGCCAATTTCTACTCTATCCGCTTTCTTACCACAAAGAAATTTTTATATTGATTTCATTGTAGCTCGAAGTTTGTAGCTACAAAGCTATTATTCAGTTTAGGCCTACTTCCAGAATTTCTTTAATATTTTGTGCTATTTATCAATGAAGGCCAAATTATCTGGGATCCACCACTTCCGCATAGCAGTAGATGAAAGCTTGAATGCAAACTGGCTGCTAGTTTTCTGCAATTCATTATTCAAGAATGATGCGGATGCTTTCTTGCACAGTATCTTAGCCTATATTCTCATTTTAAATAAAACTTCAACAGGTTTGTTTTTGTTTCACTTACCGCATCTTATGATAATGATTACACTTTGACAAGATGAGTGGGTAAAGATGACGTCATTCCAGGACCGATAAGCACTTTAAATGAACCTATTCAAGGTACTTTTTAATCATTTTTTAGCTCAATCATCAGGTAATTGGCGCTTATCACGTTTCTCAGTGGCGTGACTGTAGCATTATGCATCAAAACTGAATATTTATAACTCAATGCTCTGTAGAATGTAAAATACTTTCGACTAAACTATTAAGTCAAAACAGAGAATTAGTGCTGAATATCAAAATTTGACGTTTGTCACATTTTGCATTCAGAATCTTCAAGTATTCGATTGCTCTAGAGACAGCACATGCTTTGACAAAATTATGACAATGCAACGCTGTTTTCCATTATTACCAATATTGCCTCTATCCTAGGGTCAGCGTCCAACACTGGTCATGCACTCGAACTGGCGGAAAAGAGGAAGAAGAGAGTCCAAGCGTCCGTCTGTGACCAGCCTGGTGTCACTTTTCTACCCCTCGCAATTACGGTTTTAGGTAGCTGGAGCGAAGAGGCATGCGAAACCCTAACATCCTGAGTCAGCTTCCAATCTGCGACGTCTGCAGACCCGCCCAACGACTGATGCAACGTCTAAACATCAACGACCAAAGAGATGGACACCTACTCGTCCGCCGAATGCCAATCCAGCCTTCGAACATCGATGGATTACTTTAATTTCTTCCCTCCCCGTATGTCCGCGACATAGCATTGTTGTCAATGTGCATGTCCATTGCACTCTAGCTCTTCCCTGTTAGAGAGTGTCGGATTTCTGTTCTCATTTTCATGGAGGTCGGCTCGAAAGTTTGACTGAAAAGGTCGATCAGCTGAACATTGTTAATTATTTGTTAATCTCCATTGATTAGCTGCGCGTCGACAGTGTAGTGGTCACCGGCTTGGGTAGTTGTCTTGTATATAGCGCTCACGATTGCCGCTAAGTTAGGGCTTAGCATTATTTACTTGGTTACTGAAAGCTGATCATGCTAATAAAGCTAAAAATTTTCGATTTCTAAGCATTTGATGATAAATTTCAGCTGTAAGGTCGGATGACTCATTCAATGCCAAAATATATTCAGCAACTTCCGGTGCAGCGTCTTCCGAATGAACAAAAAATATCCCAACAATTTTTTCTTAGATTATCGATTTAATTTTCAGAAATGAGGTTTGCAAGTTGTTTTTGATAGTTTGATAATGTCATTGATATGGAACAAGACAGTTACCCCTAGTCTAGCTAAATGCAGATCTTCTTTAACTGAGAAGCAAGCAGTTTCAGTTATTTATTGCCATGAAATGTGTTGAAATCTACGGATTTCTGCCATTCAAGAAATCCTGGAATACAGTAATTGAAGTCATTTGACAAAGTTCATTATAGAAGACATAGGGTTTTGCAATATAAAAAGAAAGTCTGATGACATATTTACAGCAATTGCTGCCAGTGATCAACCGCTCATCTGTAGAGTTAGCTCACTTATTAAACACCTTCATTGCCAAGGTCAATAGTGTTTTGTATCCATTGCCAAGAACGAGTTAACTTGTCGATACAATTATCAGCACTATCTTCATACTTATCATAAAGTTATTTCAGTTACTTGTCATACAAATTTCTCATGGCTGGTATATGCCTAACTAACACTAGCTTTCCCATTGGAGTAGAGGGTTGCTATGATAGTCATAGATGACATACGGTATGCTGAAAATCCATATGACGCAATATTTATCTTTGACAATGATAGTTACATGCATGCAGGGTTGTTAGTCCCGGTAACGAACGTATAATTGATAAAATTGGGGAAAGGTGTCGAATTAACATTAACTGGAAAACTTTTTCTTGATTCGCTGGTGAATTAGACAATAAGTTGAGAAAGTTTTGTTGCCAATTGCTGTCATTTCATCGCTAGCAGATCCTATCAAATACTTTTAATAAGGGAGTTCCTCTAATGGAAGTAAAACGAAGATTACCGGTCATCTATCTTTCTCTTCACTTTCAACTTCTTCTTTATCAATGTTCGCAACCAACTTTCATCTTCGAAGTCCATTTGAGGACAAAGGAATGATCATCTCCGCCAAGTCATCCGCTTGTTTGAGATTAACAAATTAATTGACGGATACCCGTCCTTCCAGAGACAACGGAAACACTAGAGACTTTGTTGAGACATCGTCTCAGTCGATTTTCTTGTCAGATGAATCCCAACCTCATTTTATCTCTCACGCCTTTGGGCTCATGGATGGAAATAAAGCTTGCCGAGGCATGACGAGAGAAATATTTTCCATAATTGAAAGATTGCCCGAGCCGCAACTGAGTTTGTCGTAAAGAATTAATTCTCAATCGTGATGATAACTGACAAATATGCAGTCCTCAGAGGCAACTGCTCTCTTCCAGCAGCATTCCAAATACTTCCGATCGTTAATAATCGAAAGATTAAATTGATATAGTGAAGCGCAAATGAAGACATACTTGATCCGTGTGTGTCAAATATAAGAGCATTTCTCAAATACTTTGCTAACATTGATCTTATAAGAAAATTCGCCAACTTGCTTTGCTGTTCATGCAATTGAGACTTCCTAGATATTAGGAATTCGATGAATCCTTTGGGAGACTTTGTGTTAACGTAGATCAATTGGAATTCCGTTCTCTCGTACGTGCGTGAGGCCTCACCTCAAGCGGTATGACAAGATCAGAGCTGACTTTTTCTGTTCCTTTACTATTTTATGGAAATTATTGTCATATTCGTTACTGGATTGATGATTTTCGTCAGGCAATATCTCAATCTGATTAAAGCTAAGATTAAAATGAGGAGTAAATATCAGAGCGCAATATATCCACATTGAAGCTTTTTATAGTGCATAATTGAGTTCACATAGCCATGTAAATAATGCTCATTTTCTTTCCACATCTCAATATCGAAACTCTGCGATTTTGAGTTTCCGTGATACATAAAATGAAATATATGTCAGCAAAGTATTGATGGAAGCATTCACAATCAAGCAATCTTGACATGCAGGAAATGTTCACGCTAAAAACGGTGCGTAGTAACAACAAAGACCGCGGAAGCTGCAAATTTTCTACATAGCAATCTTGACTTCAAAAATCTTTGAAATAATTATGCAAGACCTATACCACTTCTTAAAGTATTTGATTTTAAATGGATTCTTCTGTTAGATTTATGATAGATCCTTATGATAGATTCAAGGTTCCTAATAGATTCATCATTATTTTACTTATAGCAGATTCTCAGTGCCTTTGTTCCTATTCTAATGTAGGAGGAATAGTAAAGATCAATCTTCACAATACATAGAAATTGACAACAACAAAACCGGTAGAATGGAAGTGGAGCGTCATGTAATGCACAACATCGGCACTTCAATCGCACACATTTTCACTTAGATACACGTGTCAAAGTCTGCATCATTGTGTTAGAATCAATCAGAAGTGTAAATCTAAGCTTTTAAATGGCCATTTATTTTATATTTATTTAAATCAGCCGCATAATTTCGTGACTTTATTACTCTTCCTGTGTGACAGCGTGATGGACGATGGAAGATGGAAGATGACTTATGGTTGATGACTTTTTCTGTGTGACAGCGGCCTCAGGCTTTGTCCCCTACACCAAAGCGTAAAAGGCGCGTTTACACATGCAATTTTTCTTGTACAATTTTCCATGCCATGAATTTCATGATCGTTTACACAGTAACCAAGTTTTCTTAAATGAAAGTCTGTGAAATAATATTTACGTCACTATTTTTGACCTACATTCAGGTGAGATATCTTCAGGCAAGTTTATATCAATGATTTGCAAAGCCGTTTGCATTATTGCAAGATGAACAAAGGAAATGTTGCTGGGAGGACAGCAACGGTAGAATAAGAAGAGAAGGACAAGATCTTGTTGGTGAGATCATGGATAGTCAGAAGGGAACAGCTGGGAGCATAATCAACATAATGAAACCTTTTCTAAAACGAAATGTAGCTGCACCTTATAGAGTACTCAATTAAGCCGCGCGATAAGAATCGTGAAAAATAACTTCGGGGTAATGAGTCAGGTCTTGATTATGCATGGTGTCAGGTACATTTGATTATTTGAGAATTTGATATTCTGCTTTTGGTATTTTGCATTTTAGTCATGAGGGTCCGATGATCCAGCACGTCAGATGTTGTTGCATTCATTTTCTTGCGTTCTGTTGCATATTGAGTTCGAAGATTTAGAATTTTTTTCTTGACTTCATCAAATGATGCATTGCATATACATATATTTGACAATTCAGTTAATGCTCGATCATTTTTTATCTGTCTTTTATATTCATCCAATTTCATATAACATAAACAAAGCCTTTTCCTGTAGGCATTTATAAAAATATAAATGTTTTGAAATGTTAGTAGTAAGCAAGTGACAAACACTCGACCGGCGCCCCCCCCCTCTGGAACGGCAGAGTGTCGTGGTCGGCCGCCGTGGTGCTTCGGGTCTGAGTCCCCCCCCTCTGGAACGACAGAGTCTGTCGTGGTGTGCCGGCCAGGTGGGTTCACAACATGTTCGCTGACTCCCCCCCCCTCTGCAACGACAGAGTGTGAGACTCGGATGTGTTGGTCTCGTATGGGTTGACGTGACCGACCGCCTAGGTTGACGTGGCCGACCGCCTAGGTTGACGTGGGCGACCGTCTAGGTTGACGTGGGCGACCGTCTAGGTTGTCGTGGATGGTGAAATGGCTGCCAGATTCGGATTCAGCGTAAAATTCTGCATCGGTAGGGTGAGTTTCAAGGCAATTGGCGAGAAAAAATTTTTCTTCAAAATTTTAACAGAGTTAGAATTTGGGACGTTTTGGTGTGTAGCGCCCAAACGAAGCATCGGATGAGAAAACGGAGGCCAGATTCGGAATCTACGTGAAATTTTGGGTTAGGAAGGATGTTTCCAGCGAAATCGGAGAGAAAAAATTTTCGGCTGACGTCCCCCCCCCCTCTGGACAGCTTGCTTCGATTTTGGCTTCCAGTGGACGGATTTTGTCGTGCGATAGCTCGTTTGAAAGCTAAGAGTGAGACAAATTCAGTGAAAGAATCGGCTTGTTCCTATCTGTCTTCGTTTAGATGTGAGACGCCATTTAAGATTTTGGGACATTGGTGAAAAACGACAGAGTTAGAATTTGGGACGTTTTGGGCTCTAGCTTCAAAACGAAGCATCGGATTGGAAAACGGATTTCAGATTTGGAATCAGCGTGAAATTCTTTATCTGTATAGTGAGTTTCAAGGCAATCGGCGAGAAAAAATTTTCAACATTTTTCGAAAAAACGACAGAGTTAGAATTTGGGACGTTTTGGTGTGTAGCGCCCAAACGAAGCATCGGATGAGAAAACGGAGGCCAGATTCGGAATCTACGTGAAATTTTGGGTTAGGAAGGATGTTTCCAGCGAAATCGGAGAGAAAAAATTTTCGGCTGACGTCCCCCCCCCCTCTGGACAGCTTGCTTCGATTTTGGCTTCCAGTGGACGGATTTTGTCGTGCGATAGCTCGTTTGAAAGCTAAGAGTGAGACAAATTCAGTGAAACAATCGGCTTGTTCCTATCTGTCTTCGTTCAAAAGTTAGAGCGGTTACAAGATTTTAGGTCGGAGCTCGCTCACCTGAAAAAATCCTAAGTGTCAGAGTGGCTTTGTATGGGTAAAAATTTGAAAATTTTCCAAAGTGTGGAATTTCGACCTGGGACCGTCACCAAAACATTTTTCATCAAATTTTGAAATTTCACTGACGTCCCCCCCCCTCTGGACAGCTTGCTTCGATTTTGGCTTCCAGTGGACGGATTTTGTCGTGCGATAGCTCGTTTGAAAGCTAAGAGTGAGACAAATTCAGTGAAACAATCGGCTTGTTCCTATCTGTCTTCGTTCAAAAGTTAGAGCGGTTACAAGATTTTAGGTCGGAGCTCGCTCACCTGAAAAAATCCTAAGTGTCAGAGTGGCTTTGTATGGGTAAAAATTTGAAAATTTTCCAAAGTGTGGAATTTCGACCTGGGACCGTCACCAAAACATTTTTCATCAAATTTTGAAATTTCACTGACGTCCCCCCCCCCTCTGGACAGCTTGCTTCGATTTTGGCTTCCAGTGGACGGATTTTGTCGTGCGATAGCTCGTTTGAAAGCTAAGAGTGAGACAAATTCAGTGAAACAATCGGCTTGTTCCTATCTGTCTTCGTTCAAAAGTTAGAGCGGTTACAAGATTTTAGGTCGGAGCTCGCTCACCTGAAAAAATCCTAAGTGTCAGAGTGGCTTTGTATGGGTAAAAATTTGAAAATTTTCCAAAGTGTGGAATTTCGACCTGGGACCGTCACCAAAACATTTTTCATCAAATTTTGAAATTTCACTGACGTCCCCCCCCCTCTGGACAGCTTGCTTCGATTTTGGCTTCCAGTGGACGGATTTTGTCGTGCGATAGCTCGTTTGAAAGCTAAGAGTGAGACAAATTCAGTGAAACAATCGGCTTGTTCCTATCTGTCTTCGTTCAAAAGTTAGAGCGGTTACAAGATTTTAGGTCGGAGCTCGCTCACCTGAAAAAATCCTAAGTGTCAGAGTGGCTTTGTATGGGTAAAAATTTGAAAATTTTCCAAAGTGTGGAATTTCGACCTGGGACCGTCACCAAAACATTTTTCATCAAATTTTGAAATTTCACTGACGTCCCCCCCCTCTTATCGATTGCATATTCACAGGGTATATAAGAACGGGATCGGGAGAGGAATTTCACTAAGTTGAGAAACTGACTACAGGTAAGTCGTTTCTCTTGAGGTCCGATATCGGACTTCTGACTTTACATTGCTGATATCAGCTAAGGTGTCAGACTTATAGGTTAGTCAGTATAGCATGACTGACCATTTGATGATAGTAGGCCGAAATCTTCAAACGGCTATAACTTTGCTTCTACAAGTCCTTTAGACTTGATTCAAAAAACATTCGACAGCGTTTGCTATGCTGAAGGTGACAGACTACTTATAAACGTTTTATGAGTAGTACTAAAATACTGAAAAATTTAAATTCATATTTAATGATAATAATTAAAGTTTTTGAATAAAAAGCAGTCGTTTATGAGTCTCTGTGACTTGGGTCGTTTCCTCTTGTAAATAACTCCACCGGTTTTCATGTCAAAACTGGGGCCCGGATACCAACACAGTGATATGACGCACGCTCTGTCCGATCGAGGTTGGATTTGTGGGTCGAGGCCTTGGAGCTGGGATAAGATCCCCTCTGAGTAATGCCTGTAACGGATTCAAGAGCTTAACACCCAAACGGTTGCTGACTTGCTATCAAATGTTTGGTGACTTAGTCTTTCAATGCATATCAGCAAGTAGTATCCTATAAACACTTGCTATCAAATTTTACTCTATCTTTACAGAATTATCATGACGAAAGCGAGTAACGCCAAGATGCTAGTGGGCAAGTGCAGTTGTGGCAAGATTGCTAGAGGTAGCGAACTCAAGAAACATTTAAAAGAAAAAGAGGGGACGATGGGCCATGAGAGGAAAGTGATGTTGAGGTTGTGTGTGTCTTGTCGGAAATGTGTGATGGGGGATGAGAAGGAATTTATGAAGGTGCATTTGCAGTGTGAGAGTGGGAACATCGGAGAGAAGGGGTTCAAGGCATGGTTTGAGGGAGAGTTGTTGGAGAGGGAAGAGGTGACAAAGGCGGTGGCAACGATACAGGACGTGATTGGGGAGAAAGTGGTGAGGAATGCGAGTGAGGGGAGTTCGAGTGATGGGAGTTCGAATGAGGAAGTTGAGTTGAGAGCGAATATGAAGAAGAAGGATGATGTTGATTTGGATGCGGTGATGGAAGATTTGTTTGGGGACATAGCGGATTTGAAGGAAGAGTGGGAGGGGGAGGAAGTGGCTAAGCCGATGGCAGCGTCATCGCCACGGCAGCAAGAGGCGTATGACACGGAGGTATTTGTGAGAATGAAGGATCGTGTGATGGCTTTGGAAAGTAATAATAGAAAAGTTTTGAAGGAGAATGAAGAGCTGAAGGTGAAGGTTGAGGGGTATAGGGCAACAAGGGAAGAGTTGGAGAGCTTGAGAAAGAAGGAGAAGGAATGGATGGCGGAAAGGAGCGAGTTGATGAGGAAGGCAGGTTTGGTGGAGAGTTTGCAGGCGAGTGTGTCGAGGAAGGATGAAGAGATAGAGCGGATGCGAAGCGTGGTGAAGGAGACGGAGGAGGTGAAGGTTATTAATAAGAGGTTGACGGGTGAAGTGGAGCGACTGCATGAGCGTTTGAAGTGTCGAAAAAGGAGAGTGTATGAAGTCCATCTTCCCCTCTTTGAGAACAATGTATGCGACGCCCCAACCATCACGGATGATCCCAACGTGACACAGCAGTGTTATGAGGGCGACGGAGTCCGATGTCTCCACATGAGTATGGACGTTACCGGCCAGCTTGAAGACTTCGTCGTCCGAAAAGTTCGGAAGAAAGTTCCCAGTAAGCTTCCTCAACATGATCATTTTTGTAGCTCATCTAATCTCCTATTCTTTTTCTTTCAGAGTTTTTGCAGAAGTGAGAGGAGTGTCGGTGGACGGAGAACGACCCATGGGCTCTTTTAAGGGCCAACCTTCTAATGCAGCTAAAGCGGTCCCAAGCCCGCCACATATCCTCGGATATGGAATGCAGAGGGGAAGAAAAATAATGAATGGAATGAAATGGGAGGACACTCACGCGCCACACGCAACATAACACACTTCTCTCTTCCGTAGTCTAACAAGCTCTTTACACATGGATCGCAGTCGATTGCTATCCCTGTATCAGAAGTGTAAGCTATCTTAATTTTATTTGACACTATTTCATCTATCATCATCGTCCATATGAAATGTTTTAAGATTTACAAGTTAGACTAAGCGTGCTACTATTTCCAAATGAAAATGTATACATGGTTAAATCATCCACTTAACCCCATCCGTAGTCTAACAAGCTCTTTACACATGGATCGCAGTCGATTGCTATCCCTGTATCAGAAGTGTAAGCTATCTTAATTTTATTTGATACTATTTCATCTATCATCATCGTCCATATGAAATGTTTTAAGATTTACAAGTTAGACTAAGCGTGCTACTATTTCCAAATGAAAATGTATACATGGTTAAATCATCCACTGAAGCCCCATTCAAGTACGTCAGTATGAAAGCAAAGATAATACGAAATAAAAATTTATTATGGCATGTATTTCAAAAGGTCTTCATCGTCAATATCGTCCCAGAGTCTGGCTTCACATAGATAACAAAAACAGTTCAGTTGCTTTAATCGTTCTTCCACTGCGAGCCTCACTTTATCAATATACTCCCACTCTGCCATAGTTCGTGGCTGGGAGTTAGGGGTGTACCACTCCCATAATTGGTGGAGGAATTTCGTGCTGGTGATCTCCATCACATCGTCAGTATCGTACTGGAGATACTTCCACCTCACGCCTGTTAAGTCGGGACACTCCTTCTCACATACACTCTCCTCTTCCTCATCCGCTGGTAATGATAACTTCCTGATATTGTCCAGTTGGTACACCTTCTCCACCTTCGCCTTTCTTGGAGCGTTTGGTGTAACGAGCGCCTTTGGTGTTGAGCATGGAGAAGAGAATTTTGTGTTTGATGTTGTCGGAGGGCTTGTCATGTTGACTGTGAATAATGACTTTGAAATGTTTTCTAATTCTTAAGTATCAACAAGCAACCAATCAGAATGAACATCCAATGAATGAAGAGAATGAAAGTATATAAGCAAAGTGACATCCGTATCATTTCACTCTGTCTTTGAGACGCATAAGTGAACTGTTGTCTAGCGAATTCTGTATTTGAGGCGTACAAGTGAACTGCTCTTTAGTGAATTCCAAATTTGAGTGAAGTCTCTATCTTGTTCAAGTATCAAGCTTAAACATAATTTCGTTCAAATGGTAAGTTGAAAATTTCCTCTCTCATCTCCCTCAAACGTGTGGCTAATAGCATCTTCCTCAATTTCAGGCATCAACTTCATCACCAACACCCTCCCTTCTCGAGGAAAGTTTAGAGTTGTTGAGTCAAGGTAGGTTGTAACAATATACTGACACTTGAACAGAGATGAAAGAATGATTTCTCTTTCAGGTGATACCAGTTCCATCTCGTGCGAGTCCATATCAACATTGTCGCGGGAATGCGACGATCGGCAATGTGCTGACTGTGGACACATCTTCACGAGGAAGCGTGATCTCACCCGACACATCAAGCGAGGTGTTTGTCGACCTAAGCCGGCATCAATCTCCGAAGGTAGGGATGATTCTGTTAACGATGTCTCCTTTTCTTGCGACTTGTGCGCTCAGTCTTTCGAGACACGTTTTGAACTATCTTCGCACAGACTTCAACATACACACGCGAACGATACCTACACCAACGGTACCTCCTCTATCCGACTCACTGAAGTGTCCATAAATAATTTAGTGAGGAACTACCAGATGGACTCCTCAGAAACCATTGCTAACTTTGAGGAATGGTTTCATCAAAATTCATCATTGATAGAAGCGCTCTTCAACAATTTAGACAATTTTAGGATGAAGGCGCTCATCTATCTTAAAATAAAATATGTAAAAATCGACCACCATACTGGACAAATAATAGAGAGGTTGGAGTTTCACATACCCTCCTCTCCTGCAACCGAAGTTGTAGACTGTGAGTCTTGGATAAATTTTCATATCCAAGGGTTAAAATTAAATATAGATAAATTTAACGAGCGTGATAGTGGACTCGTTTTTGATGGTATTGAGACCGCCATGATTAAAATCAGTTTATTAGGAAATCATAGTGGTCGAGGCTCCTTTAAACTTCCGAAAAATTTAAGAAATAAAGCAGCAGTCATTTCTGTAGATTGCGAATCGCAATGTTTTAAGTATGCCGTCCTCTCCATTCTCCACTATAATGATGTGCAGAATAGTCGATACCGCAAGAGTAAGTATCAACAGTGGGAGAATGAATTAAACTTCGATGACTGTAATAGTGACGATATGAAAATTAAAGATATAGAAAAATTTGAAAAATTGAACAACATCAAAATAGTTCTCCATGTTTGGGAAAAAGGATTGAAGGGTGTGCGCTACAACTCGCGTTCGAGTTGTTATGAACGTACAGTAAACCTGTTATTAGTAAAACAGGATGATAGTGAGGAATGGCACTACTGCGGTATTCCCAAAATCTCTCGCTTATACCACCACTTAGAAAACTCTAGTAGAGAGTTATATTACTGCGACAGATGTATTCGCCACTTTAGGAGGAAAACTAAATTTGAAACTCATTACGAATGGTGTAAGCGAGGTAAACTGCAAATGGAGCGCATGCCCAAAGATAAGGAGTTTTCATATAGAGAGAATGGTGATGAATTAAGTCCTCTTCGTGTCATCTATGCTGACATCGAATGTTATATCGATGATAACATCCATCGACCAGCAGCCATTTCCTGCTATGAAGTATGGCATGATCACTTTAGGAGTAGGCAAAATAAAATGCGCGTCTGGCAAGGTGAGGATTGTATTTACCAATTCCTACAATTCCTCGAACAGGCTGTAAAATTTCAACAAAAACATGATGGTGAACTCTATCGCAGATCATTGCATATGACAGCAGATGATCAAGCAAAATTTGATAGTTGCAACATTTGCCCCAAATGTAGGAAAACATTTGACGATGATAAGATTAAGAAAGTGCGCGACCATGATCACATCACTGCTAAATTTAGAAACGCACTCTGTTCAAAATGCAATTTTTCACTTAGGATGAAACGGCGTACATTACCCGTCATTTTCCATAATTTCAAGGGCTACGACAGCCATATGATAATAAAAGGAGGTTTAGGTCAAATGAAAGAGTGGAAGCTTGATGTAATAGCGCAAACGAGAGAGAAGTTTATGGCCATGACAGCAAAAGTGCCTGTCGATAAAACTAAAGAAAATAAGACGGTCTATTTTGATATAAAATTTTTAGATTCCTACCAATTTATGACTGCATCACTGGCCTCTCTCGTGCAAAATCTAAAGTCTCTTCCACTAACACAAAATCTTAAGAAACAATACCCAAATCTAACCGATGAAGTCATCACACGGAAAGGAGTCTTTCCATATGCATATTTTGATGCGATTAGTAAACTCGGCGAGACTTCTCTTCCGCCCATAGATAAATTTAAAAATGATTTGACCGGCGCAGAATGTAAGACCGAAGATTATGATCATGCACAAGATGCATGGATAAAATTTGACTGCCATACATTTGGCGAATATATGATTGCCTACCTTAAGTTAGATGTATTTTTGCTGGCTGATGTATTTCAGGAGTTTCGACGAGTGGCATTAGAAGAAGATAAGTTAGATCCCGTCCACTTTGTCAGTCTGCCAGCCATGTCATTTAAGTCTGCTTTTAAAATGACTGGTGAGACCATTCATCTCTTACAAGATCCAGAGATGTATAATTTATTTGAGCGAGGAATTCGCGGTGGTCTCACATTTGTAAATAAACATAGGTTAAAATCTGAAACAGTAGGCAATGACCAGACTCATCTGAAGTATTATGACCAAAATAATTTGTATGGTAGTTCATTATCCAAACCGCTACCTCACTCTGAGTTTAGCTGGTTAGATGATAGTGATATTCAACATTTCTCCAACCCTTCTAACATACTAGCAATTCCAGATGAAGGTGATTGGGGATATTATTTTGAGATAGATCTAATCTATCCAAATAATATTAAACATAAAACCGTAGATTTTCCACTCGCACCCGAATCAGGTGAAGTGAGTAAAGATATGTTTTCCGACTTTATGAAACAATTTCATAAAGATTTAGAATCATGTGGACAACCCGACTATAAGCCTTGTCGCAAACTTTTACTCACCCAGTATGATAAAGAAAACTATCTAGTCCACTTTAGCATCTTAAAATTTTATTTAGAAATGGGTATGATTTTAAAAAGAGTTCACCGCATTATTAAATTTAGACAGAAAGCCTTCCTCAAGCCATATATTGATAGCAACAGCCAGAAACGTGCACTAGCCCAAAATAACTTTGAAAAAGATTTTTATAAATATAAGAACAACAGTCTATTTGGTAAGACGATGGAGGATGTTAGAAAGCGCGTAAACTACAAACTAGTTAATGATGATCAAAAGTATCACAAATTGACCTCATCACCTCTATTCATCGATAGAGACATTATCGATGAGGACCTTATAGGTGTTAAAATGATAAAATCTGAAGTTGAGTTGTGCAAACCCATCTATATTGGTCAAGCTGTACTAGATTATTCTAAGCTTGAAATGTACCAACTCTTTTATAAAATACTAAAACCATGTCCTCTCGTAAAAGAGGTTCGTTTGTTGGGTGGTGATACAGATAGTTTCTTCTTAGGTATTACCACTCAAAAAGATTTAAATTTCAATGAAGTAGGAAAATCTTTGGAAAGATATTTTGATACATCAAATTATCCTGCTGATCATCCACTCTACTCCATCAAAAATAAGGCAAAACTTGGCTGCTTTAAGGATGAGACAGCAGGGAAGGAAATAGATGAAATGATTCTCCTCCGTCCAAAAATGTATTCTATGAAATTAAAGGATAGTGATGATAGCATTAAGCGCGCTAAAGGCATATCAAAATCCATTGTGCAAAATATGAAACATAAGAATTTCAGGAAAGCCTATAGAAATAAAAATATAACGTTTGTCAATATGACAATCTTAAAATCTAAGTCGCATGAGATCAAAACTCATACTTTTAGGAAACGGGCGCTTTCAGCATGGGAGGATAAGAGGTGCTGGTTAGAACACAACATATCTCTTCCACATGGACATCCTGACACAAACATACCACCACCCAAAAGAATTAAACTCACACTACCACATTCAGGAGACGTCTTAGCATAATCATCCTTAACTTAGTATTTTGATGTTGATTTCTGTAGATAAACATTGTTGTTTTATGTATCGCATGAGATTGTTTTTTCCTTGTGAATATGTGTCCACATCTGTACATTCCCCATGTGATGACTTTTCCACTGAAAGACATTTTTCCTATCCCTGTATATTTCCACCCTTCACGAAGTAAAAAGACTTTTTGTATATAACAATGTTTATTGAAGTGCGCTCATGTATATATTTTCAGTGGATGTTGTATAAAGTCTATTGCTTCACATTCATGTACATATTTCAATAAACATATCACAATGACTTCACTTTGTTTTCCGAAACACTAACGTTATGAGGGATTTAGTATCTTTCACATGGATGCACTCTTGTAAACCATTGGTAATTTTGATAGCAATAGAGGGTATAGTTTGTTTGACGACGGGATGATAGAAAATAGATTCAAACATCTTCTCGACTATTCCATATGAAGCGTCTTTATCATGAATGAAATCACGTAAAATGTATTCTTTTTTCTCACCAACAGAAATAGGTAGAATCAAATCACTTTGAATGTAAAGGTGCTGTTCATGTTTATCAAGTGTCATTGGTGTTTCTATACCAATCGTATGCGCAGCAGCAAACACTGTTTGTAGCATTGAAAAACCAAAGAGTTTTTTCAAATTTTTACTCAATTGACATTGAATGTCATCACCCAGTTTCAGAACAACGCGTTGATTTTCAATTGAAAACGAAATGTGGTGTGTCTTTACATCATATTTACTTTTCATCACATGCTTCAACTTCTGTTGTATATAAGGATTTACTACATGAATGAAGCTTTCAACTGTATGATATAGACGCGGCATTATATTGATAGCAACTTTAGATTCTTCATAAGACTGGTAAATTTTCTTGATGCGATCGCCATAGATGTCCACCCACCATTCATCATTAACTGAATCAGCTTTAGTGTGATATTCATGAGAAGCATACACCACACCGCTTCCAATAATAGGTGTATAATGTCTTACAAAATGACGCAAGGTTGGAGAGAAATAAACTGTAAGTTTGTCATTATATTTCTGAATAACCAACTTATTTTTGTCCGCCATAATTTTTTCTCCATACTTCTTACCCACAGTCTCATTCCATCGTTTTACTAACTCAATAAGTGATAAAGGTTGAACACCACGCTTTTTCAAAATGATGCGTTCTTCGCATTCTACAACATCTTCATCAAATATTTTAAATCTATAATGAAATTTGTTGATTCGATTTGAATAAACTTTTCTAACATTTGCAGTAGCAATTGACGTTAGATGTAGTCCATGACCAAAACCAAGATGCGGATAGAATTCACTATCCAACCTCAGCGTAAGACCTTTAGTAAAAGAATGAAAGCGGAGGAACTGTCTCCCACTCCAATGATAGATAGTAAACTCATAAGCTTTCTGATTTTTATTCTTCATGATGGAAGTATTACCACTGTTGAATGCCTTAATAATTTTCTCATTCCCAAATGGCTCATAAGAATCTGATTTTATCTGAATCCATTCATAGTTCCATTTTCCATCTGATGTTAAATTGTATGGGAAGTGGAATGCATTATTCATCGTTATTCCATCATGGGTGCGAGGAGTCAATATCATTTCTTCCAAATCATTCACATTCTGAATATTGCTATCATAGCAAATACTAGAAACGCCAACCTCCCATTCACCTTCTAAATGCAGTGGCCGATTTAATTCTACTCGATAGTCTGATGGTTTATTTTTGGGAAATTTATTCATAGAAGCATTACTGGGCAAGTAGATTAGAAACGAGTCCTTATTTTCACTTTCCATATTATTCACATTGGAAAAATATAATAGCATACTTTTGCATTAACTCTTCATTCGGAAATGGAGTGTAATACTTGTCACAGCATCTTTATGAAAAGGAATCAACGCACCAGCATCATCATAAATGGCAATATCAATTTGTGGGATGTAGTTTGATTTCAGCTTTGTATAATGCACTTTCTTGAAAGTATGCTCAGATAAAATACTGCAGCTTTTTGGCTGGTATGGTATCATTGCTAGCAATGGAGCTTCAACATCTCCCACACGTACATCTTCACCAATATTGGAATATATCTGAAAATAGTTAATACGACGCGATAGCGACATGTCTGCGCTAGCTTTGGTTACAGTACCACTTTTAAAGATATTTTGATCAAAACCCAAAATGTCCATTAGAGTTTTATCCATAATTAGTTCAATACCTTTTCCATTTATAGTGAGAGACAAAGTACCTTCTTTTTCAGAAAATGAAATATGTTGCTCATTAATCACTTCATTTAAATAATCTACAACCAATTTAACCGAAGTAATAATGCGAGGCATCAACACTCTTGTTTCATGTAAGAAACCACCAAAAGGCTCTACACACTTTCTGTATAAAGATACGGCCCATTCTGTATCAAATTGATTTGGCCTTTCACATGGTAAATGTTGCATATCAGATTTTCCATGAACAGCTGCAGAACGATGTCGTAAGAACTGATGAAAATCTTTTGAACAAACTAATACTAGATCATCATCATTTAATTTGCTTATTGCAATATGATTAGATGATTTGATATAAGTCAATGTTGCCACTTGTTTACCATCAACTCGAAGGAGATAATTAAATTTCTTCAATAATGTTTCAGGAGTCATGTTTGTCTTTCTTGGCTTAATCACAATCTTCTTCACCAACGTCTTCTCATTTCTTGGAATAAGATCTACATAATAAGCTTCCTCTCGATATATTAACTGTTTATGACCACTTATGTGGTAATTAACGTTAAAATTATCATAGCTTGTTAAGGCGCTAGCGAGGTAGCCTAAATCATTTCTTAAACTTGGACTTAAACCAACAATCCAATCTTTCTCAACTACATGATGTACATAATTATAATCATCATTGTGCGGAGTAAATTGGACAATATGTTTACACGCTTTATTCAAGAAATCATATATAAACTTTTTACATGATAAGAGATCTTTCTTTGACCACTGTGGAATGTATACTCGGCACCCCTTTTCACATTGATAAGCAGCTGTACGCCTCATATTAATAGTCATCACCTCATGATCAAAAGTATAGACACAGTTGCTATAAACAAGTTGAGTGACACCCACTTCCCAATTCCCATTTAGCTGTTGTGCATGATCAATGGGAGTAGAAAAGAGTGCGGCTCGATTACTAGTAAATCTCTTTGTAGCCGCATTGCTAAGCAAAATATGATAAAACGACATTTTTATATTGCTAATCTGCAACTTTGCATAACATCATGAAGACTTGGATTTTGGACTCTCTACAATATATCAGAGTTGATCGTGATGGAAACGTACATTTCAAAAATTCTCATGGTCATACATCAAGAGGAATTACATTAACATGGCGACAATTTGTCAACCTCAATGATATCATGAGGGATTTGGAATATTTTGAAACATTAAGATTCATCTCCTTGGGTGATCAAGTTTGGCTTCAACATTACAGAAATGAAATTCAAATCTACCATTCTCATTCCGCAAACTGTTTCTCATTTCGCAAATACAATTGGGAGAAGTATAGAAGATACATACATCGCTCCATCATGACATTTATTCGTCGTGAGTTCATCGCCCTACTATGCAAATCTTAATCAGATATGATTACCACGCACCATGAGTTGGAAATTAGATTCCCTACAACGTATTGAAACGGATCATGATCGAAACGTCTATTTCAAAGATTCAACTGGAAATGTGAGAAGAGAGTTTGCTTTATCTTATCGTCATTTTCAATCTCTACATCATATCATGAAGGACTTGAAATACTTCTATATGAAAAGACATTCACGTATTGGAAATCGCATCTGGCTGCGCGTCAACAATCGGCGAATTCAACTCTATCATTCCCAACTTCATACTAACTTCACATTTCATCAAGGTAGTTGGGAAAAGTATAAAAGGAAGGTACATCGCTCAATTTACTCATTCTTTCATCATGAAGCGCCATCGCTACACCATCGTCAACATTCTCCGTCGCTTCAGACTCTACACCAAAATCGATCTCACAACATTACGCCAACAGCTTCCAAACAGCAAGTATTACCCGGGCCGTCCTCAAATGTTAGTGGTGAAGATGAACAATTCACGGAATCTTCAACTCTTCCCAAATGGGACTGTACAGATTCTCGGCGCCCTTTCTCATTCATCGGCGCAGTCAATGCGCTTAGAGCTACAAAGACTACTACGTCGGATATGGAAGAGGGAGAGGTGTGTGATGTCGAATCTGACTGTGGACAATATGGTGATCTCTACTCAATTGAGTGACAGTCTATCATTTTGAAGATTCGTACCAGCAGTTACAGTTTGTGTTATGAACCCGAACTTTTTCCTGCCGCTCTCATTAGTTGTTGGTTGCCTGTGCATGTGGCAATCTTTCATAATAGTAAAGTGATCATTACTGGACTAAAATCTCATGAACAAGCAAATATGATCCTAGACTATCTCATTGAGTATGTACGTACCCAGCGGATTGTAAAATAAAAAACAATTTTTTCCAACATGATGTTTTTATTTCAAATCATGATAGAACTTACAAATCATTTTTTCATTAGAGGATGGATTACATGAAAAGTTTTGAATAATAGATGCAAATCGAGATACATGTAAACGTTTTAAGATGAAGTACAGTACAAAAGCACCACACGTTGATGAAAGTGGATGTTGTAGTATGCGTTCATTTCGCTGATATTGACGCGTATGTTTTCTCAACCACTGCTGTGTTGGTATATTTGGAGGTTGAGCAAGAGAGTCAAATAGTTCACCACGTCGGTCTTCTCCAATAAAGATCGCTTTCCAATGCTCACCGCCTAAATTCTGTGAATGAGTGTTTAGCACAATAAAGATGGGATAGTGATTTACTGCAGGTGGTAAGGTATCGAGTGAATAGACATTATCGAAAGCTTTCAACGTCGCTTCGTCTGCATTACGCTGCACTTTAGTCTTAATATCGTCAGCAGTCAACCAACTCATTAACGATTATACTGAAGAATCACGTCACGATACTTTGTAATTTCAATATTTGAATCGAAGACTGCATAAATTAATACATTGATCGTCTCAGGTAGTGTTCTTTTGAACGTTAAATCCAAACGAATATTATGAGGCACGTTCGCTTGACGATAGGGTGCACTAATATCGCTGTCAGCAGTCAAATCAAATGCATAAATAGTATATCCACTCTTAAACTCTTTCATAGTCAGTCCGTTGGTGTCATCCGTATTGTAAAAGCCAAAAACATCCATAAAATCAACATAACTGCGCATAAATTGATCTGAAGCAAAATCTGGTTTGTAGGGTGGACCAGGATGACTCACACCATTTACACGTAAAGCAATTTCACTTAACTGATTGTGTTTAAAATTGAAAGGATTCTTCTTTATATTACCATTAAATGCATCATTTTCAACCATTGCCACCATGAGGAGCTTCGGTGCTTCCGATGGAAAGAGGCCATCTTTCATGAAACTCTTTTGATCTTTCGGAATTGTAAAGGTGAGAAGCTTTGTATGCTGAATGGGGTAAATGGCATTTTGGCGGTTAAGGCCTTCAGCATGCCCTCTAATGACACTTGGATTCGGTACTACTCGACGAATGTAAAGTGCAATATCTTCCACATGAATTCTAAAATTGTCAACTTTAGCAAATGCATTCAGCGCAAATTCAGGCTTATTCAATGTCAGCTTGAGTCGCATGCTGGTATTACACAGTAAAAACTTTGACTGTCTAAAGAAGTCTAAATTCAGCGGACCATATAGCTGACATACTCTACTATCTTTAATCATAGCAGATCGCTTTACAAAGCCACTGTTTGTTTCAACATCAAATTTTCCTGCTTCATCTCTGTACCATCCCATGGCTTCCATATGACTTTTTTGTGCTGCTGGATGAAACTGTGATACATGATTGAAATATGATTTATAGGGATAATCGCTTTGACCACCTTCCACTTGCTGCTCTCCAATCGTTAGAGAAACATCACGAAGTAATGTAGTCAATGGTAAATTGTTCAGTCCAACTTTATGTGCATCGTCAATAGCAGTTCCATCTGCTTGCTGAATTCTAAACCTCAAATCAAGCATCGCATAACTCAAATCTATGTAGTCATCACTACCACCAGGAATAACAAATTCAATGGGGCCAGCATTCTCAGCTGTTCGAGGATGATAATCTACAATACTTGAACTAAGAATATCTGTCTGTATGGCTTGTTGATCGAACAAACAAAAACCGGAAGTTTTACACTCCATGATTAGAAGTTATAGCAGCGTCGTCGTTTAGCGCCTGATGAATGATTAGAGCCTCTGCGACGTTTGCGTGAATGCCTTTTGACTGAAGATCGCACCTTACCAGCTCCGCGATGTTTCCTCCTTCCTTTATTCATTCGTTTAGGTGATTTCTTTCCTTGAGTAACACCAGCAATGGTCTGCTTCAATGTTTTTAAACCGCGTTCCTTCCCACGATTCAACAAACTGCTCTTAAAACTTCTACCTCTGGAAAGATCACTAGCAACATCACCAGCAAAGCCAACGGCATTACTTAAAACATTTCGTTTTAAAGATCTACCGACATTGGATATGAGAGGTGCTACAACAGATTTCAGTGCACCAAGTATGCTACCTCCACGTTGGCGGCGAGCACCGATGTAAATTTGTCCTCCGCCACTTACATAGGAGGGTCGTGAATAAAATGAGGCAGTTGGATTCATAGCTCAAACCCTAAACATTGTTAGTTACAACTTTGCATGAATCACTGTCGATCACTTAGATGAAAGATGTCGGCACGACGCATCCAAGAGTTCATACTTGAAGGATAACCAGTCCATTTAACAAGACACCATTCTTCACCTTGCCGTTTTTTACATCGAATGATTTTCTCTACCAAATATGTTTCACTTTCAGTGACTACCTCAATCTCATCGCGGTAAAAGCTACCCTCAATTTCTTCATTATCGTAATCTTTCAACTTGTAGGTGGTCGGAGAGTCTTTTGATTAATCCTTGATACTGTAAATACCTCCTCTGTCCAATTCGGAAGGTACCCTTTAGCAAAAACACTTTTCACTTTTGAGATACGAACTTTATCGCCAATTTTCACATCACTTTTCACATGAGTGCGTTTACGTTGGAATGATTCGCGCACTTTATCTACATTGTCAGCATTTACATCTACTGGTCTGAGTCCAATAGAACGATGGATAGAGTGATTGTAGGCATGGAGTGTATCTTGTAGAACCTTTGTCCAATTTTGTGTCAAGTTGGCAGTAAAATGTCGCCACAAGCGATTTTTTAATGTGCGATTAAAACGTTCAACGAGTGCAGCTTTATAAGCGCTCTTTACACTAAACAACTCAATGTCATGCCTCTCAAATAATCTTGTCACATGCTGATTTTCAAACTCTTTTCCTTGATCACTCTGAATTCTTTTTGGAATGCGACCTTCTCGAAAAATTGTTTGGAATGCTTTTGCTACTCCTTTCCCTTCTTTAGTTTTTAAAGGTTGAGCCCACGCATAACGCGAGAAAATATCAATGACGGTTAAAATAAAATTATTGCCCGAGTTATGTTTTGAAATGGAGGCAACATCGCACAAATCTGCTTGCCACTGTTCATCGATGTCATGAACAATATAATGGCGGGTGCGGTACTTCTTTTTCGCTTGTTTGTGGAGTGTATAGGTAGCCTGACCCTTTAACCATCGTTTCACTTGTGATTGTGGAAGACCACTCGCTTTTGATAATTTCTTGATAGATGCAAATCCTGCCGGATGTTTTACATCATAATAGATTGACTTCAAACGTTCAGTCGATGACGGCTGACTCTTTTTCCTCCTTCTCATCTTTTTTCTTTCTTGCCTTTCTACATTTACAACAACTGCAGCATTTAGCTTTAGCGGTTTTGCGATCGTGTTCACATTGCTTAGGGGTTTCATTATGAGAGCTGGCGCAGCAAGTGCAAGTGACAACGACATTCACCTCTGGCGGCTCATTACATGGCAAGCAACACATCTGCTTCATATTAATAGTCTGAGAACATGTATTTCCTAGGAGGAGCTGTTTTACGTTTTCCTTTTACCAGTTTTAGTGGCGATGTAGATCTACGTCGAGTTCTTCCTCTTGTTTGCTTAGTGAGTGTGGGAGGGGATGTAGCAGGTGACGTCTTAAACCAATTTGTTGGCATTTTCATCGCCTGAAGCATTGGAGTAGTAGCCACTGTTGAATCAAGTTCTTTCAATGTCTCATTATTTAAAGCAAATTTTGGCACATTATGCTTTTTCAATAGTTTAAGAAAGTATGACCAACCAGGTGGAACATAGCCCTGACGGCGCTTTCTACGTGTCGCATACTGAATCAAGTCTTCATAACGTGAAGCATCAATCACTTTATTTTCATCTGTAATGATTTCTCCTCTATCATTTACATTGAGATGGGGTTCAATACTGTTGAAAAGAGATATGGCATGTGCGCGAGATGCTAAAGGTGTAGCAGTCGATACAGAGTCACGCATCTTATTCTTCAAGTTTTTCAATTGCTCAACAGTTTCCGATTGTAATAATACAGCACGATGTGGATCTTTGATGTGAACATTTTGCTGATAATCTATTTCTTTCCTATACATTTGATTTGCAAGAGGTTGCTTTACTTGCTGCATGGGCAGTCAATTGTACATATTCATCCTGAGGAATAACAATCATGCGAGAATAAGAACTCATAGTTTGTAGATAATCATGGGAGTTTTCAAAATATCACTTCGAAATCTAAATTCTTCCGGACACTCTTGCGTAAAGTCAATGAATAAGTAACCGTATGGTTTTTCAGTAGCTGCTTGAAAAATTTCAATTAAGGCTTTTGATCCTCTGGGTGCAACTTGTCGCGCTAAAATTTCAAATTGACTTTTATCTCGCGGATTCTTGAAAATAGCATAATAGTGTGTATTCAGGTTTCGTGTACGAGCTTCTTTTCCATCAGGAAACAAATTTTGTGTAATATAGATGATAAAACACCTTTTATGGTGTGCTGCGCGAGTGAACATATCTGTAACATCTTTTGAATTCTTACTTTCTTTTAATAAATCATCCAATACAACAACATCATTAGACTGAAGTTTATCCACTGGAATAATTCCTTCATGTCGAATAAAGTTGCGACTTTGCAATTCCTGAAACAGCGACGGTTGATAAATACCATAACACCAAATCACTCGATTGATAGGTTCCTTAAACAACTCCCTTCTTTTATTCCAATAAATTCAGCGTGAAAACAGTTTTACCTGCATGAGATGGACCTGATACAGTCAGAACTTTATCACATTGAAGTCTGAAATCCATTTTATTACTTTGAGACTCAACATTTGCATAATTAACGCTTAGAGCCAAAGATATTTCCCAATAGGTTGCCCACGGCAGGAGCTATCATTGGGAAGTATTGCTGAAAGGAAACCGCCCTTTTGTGTTAGAGTTTTCCTCTTTCTTTGAAGGGCGACTTTAGGATTGGAGATGAAACGCAATTTCGTAGCATATCGCTTAAGTAACTTTCGTTGTTTTGGCGCTAATTTCTTCGTCCTCAACTTCCTCACATGAGAAATAATTTCACAAATGAATTTATCGTTAGCATGTCGTATAGCATTGTATCGCTGATTTGCTTTCATTCGTCGGAGAGCTTGAATGGCTGAAGAAAACTTTTGACTTTTAACGTTTCGTCATTTTACGTTTCGCCATTTTCCGTGTTAGTCTTTGCTAAAACCTATCTTTACCACATTTGCATAGGTACTAACTATTGCGACATAAGTGACACTCGAAATGAGCAATGTCACAGTGGTTACATTGGCAAAGTTGAATGCAATTACGTATGAAACAGCGTTGACAAAAAGCATGCTTACATCTCTTGAAGATGCGCTTTTCATTTCCATCCTTTCGCTTACATACATCGCAACACATAGTTTCACCGTTACTGATGTCTATAGCAAGTCTTTTTGAAGATATGAATTTGCTAGCCTTTTCTAAATAAAAGACGCATGTACAGAAGGAATATACTTCGAGAGTGAGCAGACATAGCTCGAAAACCAGTTGTGCTACAATCAAGTACCACTGCATTTTTCAATTTTTCTTTATGGAAAGTTGAATGTGAATATCTGAAATCGCTTCAATCACTAGACTGCTACCATGATGGTTAAATGCGTTAAGACGTTCAGCAATTTTTATCATATGTCTT